>JBBPBX010036466.1:0-17194 GCA_038048925.1 Garcialebias charrua | reverse complement strand
TGATTAAATTTCCATTTAAAAAAGTTAAATTTGTTGTGTCAGAATGGACAATGACACTCAGACTCATTTTCCAAGCTGATCCAACAAAACGAGCTTTGGTGAGGTGATATTATAGATATTCCTGTCAAGATAAACAATAAATCAATTTATCACATGATGAATGAAAATTATCAACCTCATTTTCATTTATCGGCTTTATTGTTTCTTCGTGTCTCTCTTTCTACTGAAGACACTGGAAGACAAAAGGATCAAGTGTTCTTCACTGACCCCTCCCTTTCTCTTTAAAATCTGTTTTAACCGTCCAAAATCGTGTTTTTGGATCGTTAAAAGCAGCTAAGCTGAACAGCTAATCCACAAGCTAAGCTAACAGGCCGACCTTGGGAAAAATCCTCCGTCTTGTCCAAGCTCCAAAATTCATTGTTGAAACCCATGCATTCGTCTAAAAAGTTGTTTTTCTCAGCTAAAATAAGCTGAGAACTTGTTTACTGATTTTTTTTAATTAAAAGCTTTGTGTGAAAAATGCTATGCTAAAGAACTCGAACCATACCGAGCCTCCGACATTTTGAGAACCGAAGAGAGACAGCCCATGTCATGTGAAGGGGCCTCCCTCCCATTTTTCTTAAAGAGACACACTGCTGACCCCCTCACTATCCATCCTTCAGTTCAGTCTAAATCTGCCATCTGGTGGCCAAAAAGGTACTACACTTAAACCAAATTAACCAACATTTCTTCGTAAATTTGACAATAATTACTAATTGTTGTCAATTTGACAATAATTAGTAATTATTGTCAAATTTCAAACAATATTTTTGTTTATTGCAATAATTTCTGAGACAATTAATCACCCAGCAAAATTTGTTATTGTGACAGGCCTAATTATAGACGTGGGATAATGAAAGGTAAAATACTGAGAAGAGCCCTGATGATGGGCATGATAATCTTGCACTAAATGGATGAGTTATTACCTCCATGTTACTCTTACAGGTATACTAAGCAGAGTATTTCTCAAAAGCATATACAGGTAGTCCCGACTTACGAGTGAGTTCCGTACCTACGTATGTCGAAAAAATTCGTAAGTAGGATCACAAAAAATTATATATATATTTTTTTTAATGAAAACATGTACAGTACTGTACAGTCACCAAGCACTTAGCCTATCCTAACACAGTTTTTAAAGATGGAGTGAGTTGAATTGTCTCCCTTTCACATAAAGGGAGCTAGCTCCCTTTATGTGAATGGAGCCTGCAGGGAGGAGGAAGACAATTCAACTCACTCCTTCATCTTTAAAAACTGTGTTAGGATAGGCTAAGTGCTTGGTGACTGTACAGTACTGTACATGTATTCATTTATAAAAAATAAATATTTTTATTTTTAATAAATGAATACAGTGATACAGTACTGTACGGTACATGTATTCATTTATTTAAAAAAAAAGTTTTTTTAAAAAAAAAATGAGATGCATATTCGTAAGTCCGGAACCTCGTAAGTACCGTAAGAGCGCTCGTAAGTCGGGGACTACCTGTACCCATGTACGTTGCTGCTCACATTCAGGGCTGATGAGTCAGTAGAAATGTGTGCTGTAGTTGGGAAGGATAATTTCAGCAACAGACACAAAAAAGCAGGGAATACAAATCTAATGAATGCTAATTTCAGCTTCCACTTTATAATTTAGGACTTCTGCCTGTTTCGTGGTTTTGCCTAAAGATGACCGTGTTCATAAGATCGGGATAAAGACTGAAAATTAATGAAAGTTTAATAACTCAAGTCCTGCAGCTGAAAAACCCTCAAATGTAACCCAGATTTCAAATACTTTGTTTTCTGCTGTTAATTCTGCTAGCCAGTGATATTGTTTCCTTCATTTCCTGGACGTTTGTACAGATATTAATGTACTTGATCACAGTCAGTATTTTATGATGCATTGTGGTGTAGATTTATTCATGCCTTCAGGTTTTTTAACATGTAATTGACTTCCCATTGTTGTTTGTGTTTATATTGTTATCATTGACTATGGCTTCTTTATTCGATAAACCAGCTCTTATGCTACTTCCCCACCGCACGCATCTCGCGCAGCCGAAACAGCCACTTTACATTGAAGTCTATGGGGACGCGAATCTTGGAGCAGCAGGTCGTGTCGCGGCGCATCCACAGCATACAAACAGCGCGAAAGTGAGCAGCAGCTGTTTCCTACTCCCGCGTCGCATCCGAGCAGCGACTGTGCTGCTCGGATGCGCAGATGTGGAAGCACGCCATTCCGTGCTTCCACAGCTAGATTCAGCTCGCTGCTCAGCAGCAAACAATCAGGACCAATCAGGAGAGACTCTGCCATGTGATCACGCAACGACGACGGGACGGAATTAGGTGGGCACCGCGCGAAACGTTTAACAGATGAAAAAAATCCCGCGGTAAACATGGAGGAGAAACTTACAGCAGGTCGTCAAACTGGGCGCGGGTGACACGGAAGTACCACTGAAAGCGCTCCTCGTCTGCGCGCAGCTCTTGGATCATCAGATGGTGAAATTCACTGAATTCATGACGCCTCTCATGTGGGGTGAATCCAGAATCGTCGTTGTGCACGGCGTCTGCGTGTTGCTGCTTTGTAGATTAAGTACAACAAGGCAATTCTTCGTATTGCGTCTGCCATTTTTCTGAGACCGGAAATAAACAAACACCGGAGCGGAAGAGGACCAACACGCTCCTCCTCCCACTGCAGACGCGTTAGATGAGGACAGTCATCTGTTGACAAGCAGCCAGTACAGTGCGTTTGGAGATTTTTGGAAGCGCAATATGCTTTAGGTGAGGATGAGGCATTAGATATTATTCTTACGTTAGATGTTTCATATTTGCGTTTGCTTGTATCAGCTGTTGGTATTCTATCAGTACATTCTACCACAGCTACCGAAAGTAGCTTGGATGTGATTACCGGTAGGCATGTGGTGCCAGAGTACCTGTTGACATGTGTGAGAAGGTCCATGGATCAATGTGGAAGGGGAGGGGGTGCATGTGCACTGACAGAAAAGCTGAGCTCACCAAAGACCATAGTTTCCTCTTCTTAATCTTTTCAAAATAAACTTTGATGGAAGAAACAGGTGCTGTAAGGCTCTGATTCTTTGTGAAAGTACCGTAATTTCCAGACTATTGAACACACCTGAATGAATATAAGCAGCGTCCACTAAATTTAAAAAGGAATAATGTTGTACATCTATATAGGCCGCACTTCTGTCTATAAGCCGCGGCTGTCCACGTTGTAACGTGCGGTGTTCACACAGATTATTATTATTATTTTTTTTACTTTTAATTAAATATGTGCAGTAAATGTTTTTTTCTGAACCATGCTGGTAACACAGCTGGTTAAAAAAATACAGTAGCCTACCAGGAAGTAATTTATTGCTGTCTTCATCTTCCTCGTGTGCACTTCTCGCTGCTGGTCATGATCATCTGAGCCTCCCACCGAGCTCGGAGTGCCATTTTAAATGCGTGATTCACACTTATGTCAAGTGGCTGAAAATACGTTGTGCCCCCATAACGGGGTGGGGAGAAGAGAACGGACCAAAGTGGATCAATGAAACCAAGTTTCATTGATCCACTGTGACCTGTTCGGTAATTTCATTGGTCAGATTGTTTTAAACTTTATTTACCGGTATACAGGTAGTCTCATTGAGTCACGACGAGGACCTTCTATTGGGCAGCTATGTGAGCGCCCGGGTGTGACGAGGCTAAATGTTTTGGTGGCATGAAGCTCGTTTGCCTGTCAAAAAAAAAATCCATAAAACCTGCAGCGTTGTATAAGTTGCGGGGTTCAAATCCTGTGAAAAAAGATTACGGTAGGTGGGCAGTAGGCATTTGACACTAGCCCCTGCAAATTAATTCAGTTTCAAACCATGAAATTAATTTTCAAACCAATGGATTTAATTTCAAATTGCGTGAATACAGATTCAGTCCGAGTAATTCAAATTCAGTTTTTGATGGCACAAGTTTCTGCCCATACTTCCCTCTTTGATTTGTCTTCAGGCTGAATTTATTGGGCGGACACCAGCCCATGACATGCAGCATGTGTGAACACTTGTCATGCACTGTCTGAAATTCCAGTGATCCTCAAGCACCTTTATGCCTTCACAGTATTAAAACTATATTTTAAATGTATCATATGATCTGATTGCTTTTATTAAAAAGTTTAAATGCACCTACGACTACTGCTTAAATTACTTCTCATATCGTTTTAATGCTCTTTTATATAGCTACATTAACAGTGCTTATATTATTTATTGAAGGTGATTTTGATGCACATGTGTTAGATAACACAAGTGACAGTGCCGATGGCCGTGGTTTTAAATCACTGTCAAACATTTACTCATCGATTTTAAACTTGTACAAGTAGAAAACCAGTACTGTACTGTATAGGGTTCAGGGCTGAGGCACTGGGCAGGAATGAGCCAAAATAAAACACACATTTCCTTGTCAAGAAGTTATCGGTAGTTGAGGGTTGTCCAAGGTTGTCAAGCAGCAAAAAAATAAGATTTTTATGTAAATTAAAAGAAGAAAGACAACATTTTAATCTTCAGACATGCCATATCTATATTTTTGAAAGGCAATTTACTGTATTTTTATTTTTTATTTAAATACAACAAAACAAGGGGCAGACAAGGGGTTTGTGGCATTGTCTACTCATTTGGGGATTTTTTTGTTTGTTTATACAGCATAAATATTTTTCTTTGTCCACATAGTAATTTAAATTAAACAACTGAAATACTCATGCTTCACCACTTTGTGGCAACAACGTACACATAAATGACTCTTGAATATAAAAGATACTTAGCTAAAAATGATTTGAAACATTTGTAGTTTTTTTTTTACTCTATTGCAATGTTCTCAGTTATTGATAATTTTAGCACTAAAATGTTGGCGTTGGGTCAAAATTAACGTGAAACAAATGTTGAAAAATTGCAAAAACATTTCCACCATTGTTGTTTTAGTTTCCAGGGCACAGAGTGAAAGTGAGCGTGGACGAAATAGACTGTTAATGTTTCTCTAAAGCACCATATTTAGTGTCTACTTGAATGGACCAAAAACAGACTTTTTTTTATATCCACATTGAAAAACATCTTATAAAATCACAACTTTTCTTACCAAAAATTCTGTTTTCATGTGGACAGGTGGTGAAACCACAGCTGAAACTAATATTGAAAAACATAATTTCGCCTGATTGTAGACAAAACCAGCAGTTTGGCTATTTAAAAAAAAATCTCCTAATAAAATTAAATGCAATTTTAAAATATAAATATAAATAAACAGTGCTGGGCAGCGCTAATCCAAAAATTAGTTCCGCTATTTCTAAAGCACTTATTAATTTATTTAGGTCCGCAATTTCAAAAGCGCTTATGTATTAGCAATGCTAGCGGAAGCTAAAGGCTAACACGCTAACGTGCAAATGGCGAACTACTTTTTTTAATCCAGCAGATTTGACCATTTCGTGAAACGGTTAAGCTCAGAAAAACCTTGTGCTATAAAGTCAGCTAAGAAATATATTTTTTCTCAGCAAAGAAATAATTGTTTTTTACCGTGTTTTGTTGTAAAGTCCTACGCTTCTGTGGCCGTCGCGGCCGCCATTTTGAACAGGGCAAATGGCGAACTACTTTTTTTAATCCAGCAGATTTGACCATTTCGTGAACCGGTTAAGCTCAGAAAAACCTTGTGCTATAAAGTCAGCTAAGAAATATATTTTTTCTCAGCAAAGAAATAATTGTTTTTACCGTGTTTTGTTGTAAAGTCCTTTGCTTCTGTGGCCGTCGCCATTTTGAAGAGGGCAAATGAGGCGCTGACGCGTCGCGTAGGCCGCTGAGAAACATCCATAAGTTCACCCTCCATGTTAAAAACTCTTCGTCTGACTCTTCGAAAACAAGCAATAAGGCTGCAGAGTAACACACTGGCTGCTAACTGCTATAGAGAGAGCGCTCTCTCTAGCCAAGAGACTGAGGGGGACGCTTTTTTGTCACGGACCACATCCGGCGCTGACAGGATATGGTCTGTTAGCAGTCGTCCGGTTGATTTAAGAGCTCGTAAATAAGTTTTTTCGTTTTTACTGATAGATAATTAGTTATTAGCGGTACTGCATTTTAAATAAAAATAGTGCAAATCCGCTTATGAATTATAAAAGTTAGTCAATCCGCTGTAACGCTGACAAATTGTTTAGGTCCGCTATAAGCGGATTAGCGCTTTAGCATTCCCTAGCGGTCTGGTGCCCACCTTTGTAAAGAAATATTAAATAAATAAATGATCAAAACAACCAAGACAAAAACACCATTAGAGGCCTCTCTCATAAGCTTTTTCATTGTTTTTCATTCTTCTGCTCCCTCGTTTTGTTGTTTGTTCTTGAAAGATTATTAAAGCAAAATTTGCCATGGAGGCACAATGCTGTTTATAACGTGGGAACGGTTTCAGAAGTTTAGTTTCAAATTTAAACACTCGTGTTAGTCCTAACATCACCAGTTTTAAAACACTTCTGATGAGAAACGGGGGCTGAAGCACCATATACGGTCAGCACACCGCTGTACTTCTGTTTTGTTTGAGTATTTTCCAAATTGTAGAGAGTACAGTATTTTCTTGACTATAGGTCACACCTTTATATAAGTTGCTTTGTCCAATTATTGTCAATAAATTGGAAAAATCCATAAACAGGTTGCACCTTTATACAAGTTGCATCTATTATGCGTCACGTCACCGCTACGCGGCGCGTCAGCGCGTCATTTAATAATAATAATAATAAATTCAATTTATACCGCACTTTTCATTAATAAAAATCTCAAAGTGCTAAAGTGCTAGTCATTTGCCCTGCTGAAAATGACGACCACAGAAGCATGCACGGACGGACTTTTCACAAGATTAACACGATAAAAACAATTATTTTTCTGATGAAAATTATAGCAAACACGTGTCTTAGCTTAACCGTTCCTTAATAAATTCACGTAATGGCCAAATCTGCTGGATTTAAATTTTTTTGCTTTGAAAAAGTACAAGGAAAAATGACTAAGCTAACCGCGACACATTTACATCTATAAAACATCAAATTTTATCTCAAATAACTCCAACAGCTAACAGTTTGTAAATGTACATCTAGTGATTACTTTCTGTAAGTTTGAAAAAAAAATCTGCTGTGTGGTTTATGAGCTATTTGCTCAAACGTACAAGGAAAAATCAACTAAGCTAACCGCGACACATTTACGTCTATAAAACATCGAATTTTATCTCAAACATCTCATAAAGCTAATCAGTTGTAAATATCCATCTAGTGATTACGTTCTGTAAGTTTGATCAAAATCTGTCTTGTGGTTCTTGACCTATTTTGCTAACAAACACTGAGCTAACAGCGAAGTAGCTAGTTCATACATCCAGAGCAGGAGGTCGGGCTGCGACAGAATGAGTCCGTCCAGAGGAGGCTCTCGTCGGACACATGAGGTGGGAACGGTTGGTGTACCCTAGCGGCCGAAAGTGGTACTGCACCATTTTTGCCAAAATGGAAAAACGGTCATATCTGAGCCAAAAATTGGTCTAAAAATATGGGGAAAAATCCATAAACAAGTCTCACCTCTCTATAAGTCGCAGGGCATGCAAATTAGGCAAAAGGTGCAACTTATAGACCGGAAAATACGGTAAGTGACGTGACAGTCCTGTGGTGTCAACAGAAAACCAAACGATGATTCCTCACAAATCTGTGAGTATGAGCCTCATGCCCAGCTCGTCTTTAACATAAAGCTGCGTAAGTGTGGCTGCAGGGAACAGAGCACTTGTTGGCTGGTGATTTGTAGCAGAACGTACAGGACTGACGAGGCACAGGTGTATGCTCAAATATTGCTTTTATTAAATGACAGTGTTTGTTGTCATGAGTCATCCTTCACCTTGTTAAGCAAATGCTTCTAGTCAGCACGGATTTTAATAACGGGCACGATCTGTTGTTGTTGCAGCTGCGTCGGGGAACGCTGCTCGCTTTCAACCTTTCTTTCTTCTCCTCGGCAGGGAAGCTGTATTTGTTGTCCCTCTTTTGGAATGTGTGGAGGCAGAAGAATGTGCAGAGGCTGTCCCAGTTTCTTACATGTGGGCCTGTAGAAGCTCAGAGCTTGTGCTTTAGCATGCTCGTGGTCCCTGCTGATGAGAACAGTTTGATGCAGCTGGTCAGGTACTGATGCTGCCATGCTGTAATGAAATATAGCCAGCTCAGATTACATCTGGGAAATCTATCACAGTGACAGCAGTTATTGTCACTGAGAAGTCATTTCACGCTGCAACAGCACACGTCAGGACCATGATATGTTCCCATAGAAGAATACCTCGATGGCTGCTTTGAAAGCTTTTTTATCCCATAATGCCTTTGGCTATTATCTAAACACACCATAATAAATGTTGCCAATTTTATGTTCCTGTTCAAAAGTGCTGGTTTGTATAAGCATTTCAAGCTCATAGTACAATAAAAGGCAGTGTCAGTAATAGTTTGTTGTACATTTGCATACATTTACATGCAATGTATGTTTTATCGCATCTGCTTTATACATCAATCAGCCAAAACAAAATGGTAATGTTTTCTCTCTGCTACAGTGATCAGTCAGGGCAAGAGCGATAAAAAAAATTAAAAAAAACTTTCGTATTAAGGTTTTAATGAGCCAGATTCATTTTTAATAGTCTTATTTTATATTTGCACCATGCCTTTGCTTGACTCTACTTGTCAGGATGCAGCTACTGTATATAGCTGTCATCATGTTTGCTTCTGTGATCTTATCATGATCATGTTCAGACACTAAACCAGGGCAGTCCTGTTCAAATTTTTAATGACTGGGTTATGCTGGACCTGATCCCCATCAGTGATATTTTGCCTCTGCTGAGTCTGGACACCCTGCCACCATGATGACAAACCACCACAACCTCGTTACTAAAGTTTGGTTCAAGCTCTAAACCCTTTATATCCTATTACAGTCTGTCAGGTACAACTTGGAACTGATAGCATTTAAAAAACATACCTAGACCTCACCAAGACCTTACAAGGACCAGATACCTTTTGTTTAGTCACTTCGCATCTATGTTGTCATCCTGTGTGAAGGGGCCCCAAGAAAAGACCATACCAAATGTTTTATTGAGCAGATATACCTTTTATGAGCAAAGATGTCACAAATTACTGCATTTGCTAATTTTGTTTTCAGTTTTCATCTGAATTTTTATGTCTGACTTAGTTTAAGGTCCACTGCCACAGGGAAGTGTTGAGTAGACAGACAAATATCCTGGTCACCCCCCGAGTCCCCGTCACATGAACTCATGAGATATGAATCTGACACATTTACACTGTAAAGCTGAGCAACAGCTCAGGGTACACAATGTAAGCTTTGCACATGTGAAATGAAAACTGCACAAGTAAAATCTAAAAAAGCTAAGTCTGGTCCTCTGGACATTCAAAAAATACATAACTAAATGAAGCAAAAAAACTGTAGAAACGTTTCGTCTTTTGTCCGAAAGACTTCCTCAGTCTGAGAAGCTGTGTTCACAGCTCAGTCTTATAAATAGCACCCTCTCACAGTGGATCAACCAGTTTGCTGCTGACAGCCGAAACCAGCTGCTCACATGATCAAGGAGGACCATCAGCCTGACGATGGATTGTTAGCACCCTGATTTTTTGAATGTCCAGAGGACCAGACCTAGCTTTTTTAGATTTTTCTACCTGGATTATTGAGCATTCATCAGGGTGCACAAGTAAAAGTTTACAAACATAACATCTTAATGTAATTGATACAAACATTTTGTCAACTTTTAATGCATGTCAGTGGGAAAAAAACAACAAATTATTATACAGATGCAACTCGTTCCTGGCTGATTCAGTGATTTAATTTGTTCAGTATAATTATTTCAAGCTTTCAGTTTTTTTTCCTTTAAATGCCAATAAACCAGCTGCTGCATGCTAAATATATTCTTTCAAGTGTGTTATTGGGATTTTTTTTAAGGAGAAATTTGATTTCCTATTTCTCCTTAAATGTAACATCACAGTCCCAGATGTGGACCATGTCCATATGACTGTGATTAAAGGACAGAACCTGGAAAATGACGCCTGAAAGGGATGATCAAAGGACTGAAGGAGTGAGAGGAAGAAATGTGCTAAAATCACAAGTCCTTATTGCTGCTTTTAGAGAACGGAGGCAGGCTGTTAAAAGTCAGGGATATCAGAGCCTGTCTTTATCTCACCCGCCAGACGTACTGATCTCAGGTCCCTCTGTGTTTGAATGGTGTTTCTTCAGCTCTGATGATGGTGTGGAGTGTTCTCTCTTCTTTAAACGAGCCTCTTAATTTAAACCAAACGAGATGTGGATACATACATTTAGAGGAAGCTGTTGGACCTTTTCACTTTTAAAGCTAATTATGGGTCACCTTATCATTAGAAAAAGAAGGAAAATGTTAATAATACATGAATTTGTATGTAACAACTGTGACCTGCGAGCAGCACAAATCAGCGCTCTGAACACCACTCTTTTTGTTGAGCCAGCAGGACAGATGGAGCGGTCTTGACAGCACTTCATCACACCCAGTATAAAAGGTCTGTGTGTTATCTGCACCAGTCAGACCCAGCTGGGCTGAGAAGTCTACCTGGCAGCGCTCGGTCAGCCTGCACAGAGCCCTTCAGTACGCTGAGAAGCTGCGACAGGCTTTCAACAGCATCCCACACAGAGCAGCTTCAGGGGCCATCAGAGAGACCCAGGCCTCCGTTCTCACCTTAAACCAGGGAGTAACTGGAAGGAGAGACCGATGACAGACAGTACGACAGATGTTTGCTTGTCAGGAGCCGTTAGTGACAACTTATAATAAAACTGGACCAAATGAGAAAGACACCGGTATCAAGTTCTAGAGCTGCAGCTGTGTTGAGTCCTTTATTGAATTATCCATCAATTAATTGAGTAACCAGAGTTGCATACGCTCATCAAGTGGTTTCCAACATTTTGTCCCCCATCACTGAGTGAAGAGGGGGAATTAGAAATAGCCTCCGTCTGTTCGTGCATGTTGTGAGCATGAATATATATACAGGTAGGCCACGGGTTACGACGGCCTCGAGTTACGACGTTTCGGGGTTACGACACGCATCTCCATTAAAAAAATTAAATACAATTTTGATTTTTTTGATTTTGAAGCCGATTCCGGCAGTTTCCGGGTTAGCTGCGGAGGCTACAGCTTGGCCTGTACTCTCTAAAAAAGCTAAGTCTGGTCCTCTGGACATTCAAAAAACAAAACAAAACTCGTTGGAGCAAGCTGGACAGCAGCAGCTGTGGAAAAGTAGCTGTTTTATGGACGGAGGTTTTACAACGTAAACGAATGAGAATACCGAGGAGGGAGGGAGGAACCGAGGAAATGGCTTCACCAGCAGTCCAGAGTAGGAAATTAACTATTTTTTCCTTTCATTATGGCTCTGAAATGTATGTGTTTTTTGATAATTATGTAGGGTACTGTGTTAGGATAGGCTAAGTGCTTGGTAAAATACAGTACTTTACGTATAAGGTGCAGTTTGGACGTATGTTTCGAGTTACGTCAAAATTCGAGATACGACGGAGCGTAAGAACGGAACTCCGTTGTAACTTGAGGACTACCTGTATATATACAAGTATACGTAAATGGACTATCCCTATCATTTGAACAAACTACGCTTCTATTTTTCATATAACTTAAAAACAAATTGTTTCGGCTGTTCCCTTTCTCAGGGGTCACCACAGTGAACTAACTCACACGAAGACTTGGCATTTGTTTTTCTGCCGGATGCCCTTCCTGATGCATCCACAGACCACAGAGCTACCACAGCCCTCTGTATGAAGCAGAGAGCTGCTATCTAGGGTGCCCGGGGGAGCAGATGGTGGGGGTTAAGGGCCTTGCTCAAGGGTCCAGAGTGGTGGAGCAAATGAGGGTGGGGGCAGGTGTGGATGTTTCCCCATACCCACCCACATTTTGATGGTGTCGATTTGTGCAGGGAGTTTAACCGGCCACCTTCCAATCACAAAAAGTGATCCTTTCCCTTTAAAAGTATACTTTCCTCAAATGATTGGGGTGGCAAAAAAATAATCTATGGTGGCCAAGGCCACCATTTTCCACCCCTTGGTTTTGCCTTTGTACCTGGCGGTGGTACAATAGCTCCCTCTACTTCCTAGGATCCATCACTTTGCACTGCCTGGGTCAAACAAAACAAACAAAACCCTACCTCTTTATCTACACAGTGTAACTCCACTAGAATATCTTTCACCAAAAACAATGATTTACTTGCATTCCCTGTTGGATTCCAGTCCAGAAAACCTGAAAAACTCATCTCCAACACTACTGTACATTCACTTTTTACTACAAACATAGACTTTTTACATCATTCAGTGTCCAGGGACACTGTACCCTCATGACTCAACATACCACTTGTTTTTATCTAATCTGTAGAAAATTCTTACCAGGATGGGAAATACCACAATGTAGGGATTATTTTTGATGTTTAGCCACATCAGGAAATACATTTTTATATCTTGGTGGAAGTGTGTATTCTCACACAACTCATTTTTAATACTGTGTGCAAATAATATAACTTCATTATCTCACTGCCAGCCGGTGTTGTCTCGTTTTAGTTTCATGTCATTTCTTTTTTCTTGTACAAATCATTCTTGTTACACCATAAATTGACACGAGTAGGATTAAGTGTGTGTCATATGTTAGAGCTTTTATACATGTCTTTATTTAAGACAATGGAAGATTAGTTGCACTCAAGGAGAATCCACCTCTTCACAGATTCCCCATGTAGCACCGCACGTAATATTCATGCAGTGTAAACAGATGGGGCGACAGATGCATCGTACTCTGGAGTTTGAGGTAAAATAGGTATGACATTAATTGTAAACACCTTCATCTCAGCTTCTGAATTGTATCCTAATTTCAGCAGGTGCCCCCAGCTGTCATATGTCCGGCCGCTCTGAGAGAACATGACTTTAGGTTTGCTTTGTGGAAATTATTAGCATGAGTTTTGTTTTGGAGCCCACAGTTTCAAATCGATATATCAGCGTCTCTTTCTCTCTCCTACCAGCCTGCTCTGTGGGACTCGGGCTTCTGTGTATTCATGGTGGTTCGTCTGGGCTTAATCAAATGGCTGCGGCGAGCAGCCACCAGGGTACGGGCAGAATTAATGAGTGTGAGGGACAGCCAGCAGATGGATGGGAGACCATGAGCCTCGCTAAGAGTGTGTAACGAATGCCTGCTGGTTCAAACTTCTTTCTCTCTTTTGCATCAGTCTTACCACGAGTGACGACAAAGGGAGGCTGTCAGCCTGGTGACTGATTGTTACATGCTGTACACACCACAGAGAAGCTCTACAGAAACCCCAGGGGGTCAGATGGGGGGGGGGTGTACTTTGTATTTTTCATCTGCCCGTCCATTCATTATCTTCCACTTGTTCCGATGTCGGGTCTCGGGGGCAGCAGCGTTGAGCAGGGAGGACCAGACATCTCTTTCACTTACTCCAGCTCTTCTAGGACAGTTTCATTGCATTCCCAGGACAACTGAGAGAGATGGTCTCTCCAGTAGGTCCTGGGTCTGCCCCGGGATCTCCTCCCAGTTGGACATGCCCAGAGCACCTCCCTAGGGAGGTACCCAGGGAACATTCTTACCAGATGCCCAAACCACCTCTCCTCTCGATGTGGAGGAGCAGCGGTTCTACTCAGAGTCTCTCCTGATAACTGAACTTCTCACCCTATTTCTAAGGGAGAGTCCAGCTACCCTGTAGAGGAAATTCATTTCAACCACCTGTATCCACAATCTCGTTCTTTTGGTCTTTACCCTGAGTTTGTGACCATAGGTGAGGGTAGGAACGTACACCGACCGGTAAACAGAGAACTTTGCCTCACAGCTCAGCTCCCTCTTCACCACAACGGACCAGTACAGAGCAATACTGCAGATGCTGCTCCAATTCGTCTGTCAGTCTCACGCTCCATTCTTCCCTCACTCTTGAACAAAACCCTGAGATACTTGAACTCCTCCACTTGAGGCAGAACCTCACCCTCGACCCGAAAAGAGCAGTCCACCATTTTCCGGTTGAGGACCATGTCCTCAAATTTGGAGGTGCTAATTCTCATCCCAGCCACTAAACACTCGGCTGCAAACCGCTCCATTGAAAGCTGAAGATTATGGTATGATGCCAAAAGGACCACATCATCTGCAAAGAGCAGAGATGGAATCCTGACGCCACTGAACTGGAAATCCACTGCTGCACCGAGAAATTCTGTTAATAAAAGTTATGAACAGAATTGGTGACAACTGGCACCTAACTGGCATGAGGACCCTAGTGAGGGTAAAGAACTGCCTGGGTTGGGGACCTCCAGGGCGCGGACGGTTCATCTGTACCCAGGAATGAGTGCTTACTGCCTGGGTTGGGGACCTCCAGGGCGCGGACGGTTCATCTGTACCCAGGAATGAGTGCTTACTGCCTGGGTTGGGGACCTCCAGGGCGCGGACGGTTCATCTGTACCCAGGAATGAGTGCTTACTGCCTGGGTTGGGGACCTCCAGGGCGCGGACGGTTCATCTGTACCCAGGAATGAGTGCTTACTGCCTGGGTTGGGGACCTCCAGGGCGCGGACGGTTCATCTGTACCCAGGAATGAGTGCTTACTGCCTGGGTTGGGGACCTCCAGGGCGCGGACGGTTCATCTGTACCCAGGAATGAGTGCTTACTGCCTGGGTTGGGGACCTCCAGGGCGCGGACGGTTCATCTGTACCCAGGAATGAGTGCTTACTGCCTGGGTTGGGGACCTCCAGGGCGCGGACGGTTCATCTGTACCCAGGAATGAGTGCTTACTGCCTGGGTTGGGGACCTCCAGGGCGCGGACGGTTCATCTGTACCCAGGAATGAGTGCTTACTGCCTGGGTTGGGGACCTCCAGGGCGCGGACGGTTCATCTGTACCCAGGAATGAGTGCTTACTGCCTGGGTTGGGGACCTCCAGGGCGCGGACGGTTCATCTGTACCCAGGAATGAGTGCTTACTGCCTGGGTTGGGGACCTCCAGGGCGCGGACGGTTCATCTGTACCCAGGAATGAGTGCTTACTGCCTGGGTTGGGGACCTCCAGGGCGCGGACGGTTCATCTGTACCCAGGAATGAGTGCTTACTGCCTGGGTTGGGGACCTCCAGGGCGCGGACGGTTCATCTGTACCCAGGAATGAGTGCTTACTGCCTGGGTTGGGGACCTCCAGGGCGCGGACGGTTCATCTGTACCCAGGAATGAGTGCTTACTGCCTGGGTTGGGGACCTCCAGGGCGCGGACGGTTCATCTGTACCCAGGAATGAGTGCTTACTGCCTGGGTTGGGGACCTCCAGGGCGCGGACGGTTCATCTGTACCCAGGAATGAGTGCTTACTGCCTGGGTTGGGGACCTCCAGGGCGCGGACGGTTCATCTGTACCCAGGAATGAGTGCTTACTGCCTGGGTTGGGGACCTCCAGGGCGCGGACGGTTCATCTGTACCCAGGAATGAGTGCTTACTGCCTGGGTTGGGGACCTCCAGGGCGCGGACGGTTCATCTGTACCCAGGAATGAGTGCTTACTGCCTGGGTTGGGGACCTCCAGGGCGCGGACGGTTCATCTGTACCCAGGAATGAGTGCTTACTGCCTGGGTTGGGGACCTCCAGGGCGCGGACGGTTCATCTGTACCCAGGAATGAGTGCTTACTGCCTGGGTTGGGGACCTCCAGGGCGCGGACGGTTCATCTGTACCCAGGAATGAGTGCTTACTGCCTGGGTTGGGGACCTCCAGGGCGCGGACGGTTCATCTGTACCCAGGAATGAGTGCTTACTGCCTGGGTTGGGGACCTCCAGGGCGCGGACGGTTCATCTGTACCCAGGAATGAGTGCTTACTGCCTGGGTTGGGGACCTCCAGGGCGCGGACGGTTCATCTGTACCCAGGAATGAGTGCTTACTGCCTGGGTTGGGGACCTCCAGGGCGCGGACGGTTCATCTGTACCCAGGAATGAGTGCTTACTGCCTGGGTTGGGGACCTCCAGGGCGCGGACGGTTCATCTGTACCCAGGAATGAGTGCTTACTGCCTGGGTTGGGGACCTCCAGGGCGCGGACGGTTCATCTGTACCCAGGAATGAGTGCTTACTGCCTGGGTTGGGGACCTCCAGGGCGCGTACGGTTCATCTGTACCCAGGAATGAGTGCTTACTGCCTGGGTTGGGGACCTCCAGGGCGCGTACGGTTCATCTGTACCCAGGAATGAGTGCTTACTGCCTGGGTTGGGGACCTCCAGGGCGCGTACGGTTCATCTGTACCCAGGAATGAGTGCTTACTGCCTGGGTTGGGGACCTCCAGGGCGCGTACGGTTCATCTGTACCCAGGAATGAGTGCTTACTGCCTGGGTTGGGGACCTCCAGGGCGCGTACGGTTCATCTGTACCCAGGAATGAGTGCTTACTGCCTGGGTTGGGGACCTCCAGGGCGCGTACGGTTCATCTGTACCCAGGAATGAGTGCTTACTGCCTGGGTTGGGGACCTCCAGGGCGCGTACGGTTCATCTGTACCCAGGAATGAGTGCTTACTGCCTGGGTTGGGGACCTCCAGGGCGCGTACGGTTCATCTGTACCCAGGAATGAGTGCTTACTGCCTGGGTTGGGGACCTCCAGGGCGCGTACGGTTCATCTGTACCCAGGAATGAGTGCTTACTGCCTGGGTTGGGGACCTCCAGGGCGCGTACGGTTCATCTGTACCCAGGAATGAGTGCTTACTGCCTGGGTTGGGGACCTCCAGGGCGCGTACGGTTCATCTGTACCCAGGAATGAGTGCTTACTGCCTGGGTTGGGGACCTCCAGGGCGCGTACGGTTCATCTGTACCCAGGAATGAGTGCTTACTGCCTGGGTTGGGGACCTCCAGGGCGCGGACGGTTCATCTGTACCCAGGAATGAGTGCTTACTGCCTGGGTTGGGGACCTCCAGGGCGCGGACGGTTCATCTGTACCCAGGAATGAGTGCTTACTGCCTGGGTTGGGGACCTCCAGGGCGCGGACGGTTCATCTGTACCCAGGAATGAGTGCTTACTGCCTGGGTTGGGGACCTCCAGGGCGCGGACGGTTCATCTGTACCCAGGAATGAGTGCTTACTGCCTGGGTTGGGGACCTCCAGGGCGCGGACGGTTCATCTGTACCCAGGAATGAGTGCTTACTGCCTGGGTT
>JBBPBX010036465.1:0-31473 GCA_038048925.1 Garcialebias charrua | reverse complement strand
GGGACTTGGAAGGTTACCCTATGTTTGAACTGGTTTTTTTACCTCCACATTGCCATCTGGTTGCCAGTGGCGTAATGGGTCCCTTGCTCTTTTCCTCCTGCTTCTCAAGATTTCCAGGGAAAAAGGGGATGTGGAGTAATCACACTAGCAGAAGACGCTTATGCTGTCTCCGACTGGTGTTTTTCATCTATGTGTCCAGTGGTAATATCAGAACGATGTTTCTACATGTGGCATTTTTTCTTCTCAGGAGGTGCTCTCTACATACCTTGTGGAGAGCGGCTGGGAAATGCCTGCTGTATTAAGGCAGATGTTCTCACATGCATTTTGCTGAGCATTTCAAGGGCGTGAATGGATTACGTTCCCATAGCAATCGTGTTGCACTGAGAGAACATGACTGAAAGGGAACTGAAAGTTATGCACCATAACTCATGTTCCCTGACGAAAGGGAACGAGGTGCAACACATTTGGCCCTTTTCAATGCTGAAAGCTCGGTGAAGTGCATTTTTGAGAAAGATGGACGGGCGTCAGCCGCTTAAATGTCCAGAGGGTGGGGCCTCTGGCGCGACGCTGACGCCCCTGCCGTAAAGGCGTGAGTATATTCCTTCAGGTAACCGCGCGGGGGCGCTAGTTCCCATAGCAATCGTGTTGCACCCTGTTCCCTTCCTTCAGGGAACATGAGTTATGGTGCACAACTTTCAGTTCCCATGTGACATAACATCAGGGGCATTTCCGGTACGTCCTACATGACTAAAGACTGTCTCTAGCAGCAGGATACAGTGCTGTTTACCGGTAGTTAATTCTCTCGAGTTTTTTTTTTTCTCTTTTTCTTGGTTGTTTCGTGCTGGGTTAGAGGATAATACAACCGGGTAGACGTTTGGGCAGTTTTCACTTAATCCCAAAAATTAAGGAAATGTGAAGGACCTCCATGTGAGGAGCTCACCACAGAACATTGAGTCTGGCTAAGGCTCTGCCCTCAAAGACGTTGTGCTCCAATCACCTTTTGTCCAGTAAACAATTTTTTTTTATATAAATCATTTTGTGGAACAATGTCAGAGTATAAATGTCTGTGTGTTTGAATTTTTTTTTCATGATTTAGGGTCTCCACTACTGTAATTAACTTAGCAACGCTATGCTACATGCTAACCTCCACACCGTAACACTCACAACAACAAAGTTCTGGTTCTGGTCACGTGTTGAGCCTGGACTGTTTGTTGTTAGGAGGCTGTATGTTTTTTTTGTTTGTTTTTTATGAGATGCATATTCGTAAGTCCGGGACCATATCCATATCGATAGATTAAGAATAGATAGATTAAGGATTGATTAAGAATAGATAGATTAAGGATTGATTAAGAATAGATAGATTAAGGATTGATTAAGAATAGATAGATTAAGGATTGATTAAGAATAGATAGATTAAGGATAGATAGATAGAATAGATAGATTAGATAGATAGATAGATAGATAGATAGATAGATAGATAGATAGATAGATAGATAGATAGATAGATAGATAGATAGATAGATAGATAGATAGATAGATAGATAGAGATAGATAGATAGATAGATAGATAGATAGATAGATAGATAGATAGATAGATAGATAGATAGATAGATAGATAGATAGATAGATAGATAGATAGATAGATAGATAGATAGATAGATAGATAGATAGATAGATAGATAGATAGATAGATAGATAGATAGATAGATAGATAGATAGATAGATAGATAGATAGATAGATAGATAGATAGATAGATAGATAGATAGATAGATAGATAGATAGATAGATAGATAGATAGATAGATAGATAGATAGATAGATAGATAGATAGATAGATAGATAGATAGATAGATAGATAGATAGATAGATAGATAGATAGATAGATAGATAGATAGATAGATAGATAGATAGATGGGAAATGGTGGAGGGGTGTGGTCGTGAGATGGAGTGAGTCGCACTTGCCAGTGCTCCGGGTAAAATTTATTTTTTAGTACCACCAAGCCCTCTATATGTAATATTTTTTGCCTATTATCACGCACACAACTTCCATCAAGCATCTCTTTTGAAGATTTTGGATTAAAAATGTCTCAAAAGTCGACAAGATCGAAGAAGGACGCCGAGAAGGATGACGCTGGCCTAATAACCCTCGAGGCAATTACCTCGCTGCTCGAGGAGCACCGCGCGGCTCTGTCAGCTGAGTTCAAACAAACTTTCCACCAGCTGGATCTCAAATTGGACCAGACCCGGCTCGCGGTGGAGGAACACGGCCAGCGTGTGTCATCACTGGAACTTGTCACTAACGACCTGAGCCAACGCATATCGGAGGTGGAAAACACCTGCTCAACTCTCCAGGAGGAAAACGCCAGACTAAAATCTAAACTGGCGGATTTAGAAAGTCGAAGCAGACGGCAAAATATTCGTGTGCTGGGTTTACCGGAATCTATTGAAAGCGAACGTCCCACAGACTTCTTCTCCAACCTGCTGTGCGACATCTATGGGCGTGACACGCTTCCCTCTCCAACCGAACTGGACCGGGCCCATCGAACCCTCGCCCCGAAACACGCCTCGGACCAGCGGCCGCGCCCGGTTATCCTGCGAGTGCACCGGGTCCAGGTGAAAGAGCTCCTCATCAAGGAGGCTCGACGCAGAGGCAGGCTTGAAAACCAGGGAAAACCGGTGCGGATCATGGAAGACTACAGCCCAGAAGTCCTTAACCAGCGAATGGAATATAAGGACGTGATGGCTGCGCTGTACTCTTTGGGTTTAAAACCTGCTCTGCTTTTTCCTGCTCGACTTCGCGTGACTTTACCTGATGGACACAGAAAGTGGCTGGGCTCGGTCGAGGAGGCGCAGAAGTTCATGGACACCTTACCTCAGGCTTCACAGCGCAAGTAATATTTAAACTTTTCTTCTAACTGATGAACAATGCGCTGTTCCCGCACTGGCTTTGATTATTACACTAAACTTTTCTTTACATGAGGTGAGGAACAGATGAGCAGGACTCTGCCCATACTCTGATTATCTGAGACTTTTTTAGTTGCAGCTTTTTTTGAACTATTAACATTTTTGAAATGAAACATTTTTCCTTTTCTCGTTTACCTGTTGACTATTTTGAGCTGAATCTTGGGTTAGTCCTGGATTGATTGATAATTAATTTGAGATTGGGATTAATTTAACTTTACGTTTGTATATGTGTGCGTGATTACCGGTACACATTTATGTGTATACATTTTTTGGCCTTGCATACTTTAAACTAGTTTGTGAGGTGCTTATAAAATTTTTTTTTTTTTAGGCATTAGGTATTTAGGCACATAAATAATTGAAGTAGGCCTATCCATGTATAAAAATGGGTGAAATATATAATGTTTTCAATATATTATTTTGAACTATTAACATTTTTCCTCTTCTTGTTTACCTGTTGACTATCTTGAATTGAATCTTGAATTGGTCTTGGACTGATTGAAGATTTAATTTAGGATTAGGATTAATTTAACTTTGTTTATATGTGTATGCGTGATCACACATCTATGTGTACATTTTTGGCCTTGCATGAGGTGCTTATACATTTTTTTTCCTGATGATACTGGAGCACTAGTTTAAAAGTTAGACAGGAGACTTATTTTTAATTTCTATGGAGCTTGCTGCTTCTGTCTGTTGCAGCTGTCCAGGGTGGGAAAGGGAGGGGGGTGGGGGGTCCATCACTGCCATTAATTTATATTTTCTTTCACTTTGCCAAGAACTGCACAGCCATCAACACATTAGACTGTATTACCTACCTTTCTTATACAAATTATTAGTAATATGAGTGGTCAGTTGGTGTTGTCAAGCTGGAACGTCAAAGGTTTGAACCACCCCGTCAAGAGAAGGAAGGTGCTCTCTCATTTAAAACAGTTAAATACAGGCATTGCTTTCCTGCAGGAGACTCACATTAGAAGTGACGATAGCAAACGATTACTGCAAACATGGCACGGGCAGAGTTTCCATTCCTCATTTCGAGCAAAGGCTCGGGGCGTCTCGATCCTCATCAGTCAAGACATTTCATTTGAACCTTTTCAAGTTAACTCAGATAAATATGGTCGTTTTGTGATTGTTTCCGGTAAATTGTACAACACACCAGTAGTGCTAGTTAACGTTTATGCCCCAAATACGGATGATGTTGGTTTCTTTGAGAAATTATTCTCACTGCTCCCGGACCTAAACACATACTCATTGATACTCAGTGGTGACTTGAATTGCTGGTTGGACCCAGTTTTGGACAGATCCTCTACAAACCCTGCCACAGCCAGCAGGTCGTCCCACACTATTCGTGCCTTTCTATCTAAGTATGGCCTGTGCGATGTATGGCGTTTTTTACACCCAGCTGAGAGAGAATATTCTTTTTTTTCTCATGTTCATCATTCATACTCGAGGATCGATTACTTTTTCATGGACAACAAACTTCTTCCCTCTGTCCGTGGCTGTGACTACCACAGTATTGTCATCTCAGACCATGCACCTGTCACTCTGTCTTTGTCCCTCCCTGACATTCCTATAAGGAGTAGACAGTGGAGATTCAATTCAACGTTACTGTTAAACAATGATTTTGTTACATTTATAGAAAAAGAAATAACCTTCTTTCTATCCATAAACAGAACTCCTGGGATCCCACTGTCAACAGTTTGGGATACCCTTAAGGCCTATCTTAGGGGACAAATCATTTCATATACCGCCCGGCTGAGGCAAAAATCTCAAAAAGAAAGAACTGATTTAGCCCAGCAGATAAAAGAAATTGATCAACAATACGCTCAAAACAAATGCCCTAATCTGTACAAAAAAAAAGTAGAACTCAAAACTAAGTTTGATTTATTGTCTACATACTCAATAGAACAATCACTTTTGAAAAGTAAATCATCATTTTACATACATGGAGAAAAGTCAGGAAAACTACTGGCAAATCAGTTGAAGGGTGCCATGGCTAAACAAATCATCCCTAAGATCCAATTAGAGAACGGCACCACAACTCTAGATCATTTACAAATTAACAGAGCATTTAAGGACTTTTATTCCCATTTATATACTTCAGAATCCCAAACCAACAAGAATTTATCTTCTCAGTTTTTCGAAAAGACCAACATGCCAAAACTCACACCCAACCTGAAAGATGCACTGGAGATCCCAATATCCCTGACAGAAATTGTGTCAGCTGTATCGGTAATGCAGTCTGGCAAATGTCCGGGTCCTGACGGCTTCCCTGCTGAATTTTTTAAGAAATTTTCTTCATTACTTTCCCCACTCCTACACTCGGTTCTCTTAGAGTCATTTGACCAAGGATCCCTTCCGAAATCTTTTTTAGAGGCCTGCATTACCCTCATTGCAAAGAAAGGAAAAGACCCAACTCACTGTTCCTCTTATCGACCAATCTCCCTTTTAAATACAGACGCCAAAATTTTAGCCAAAGTTCTTGCTCAAAGGTTGGAAAAGATCCTTCCTTTCATCATATCAAAAGACCAGACTGGATTCATTAAAGGCAGGCACTCCTTTTTTAATGTCAGACGCCTTTTGGACATTATTTATTCTCCTTCGGATACTGTTCCTGAGTGTGTTATTTCCCTTGATGCGGAGAAAGCATTTGATCGGGTTGAATGGGACTACTTGTTTAATGTTCTTGACAAATTTGGTTTTGGCCCCAATTTCATTACATGGGTGCAATTAATTTATTCACATCCCACCGCAACCATTCGTACCAACTCTCAGATATCAAAACCCTTCAGTCTACATCGAGGAACTCGCCAGGGATGCCCACTGAGCCCTCTGCTCTTTGACCTGGCAATTGAACCTCTTGCCACTGCTTTGCGGTCCTGTGACACAATTTCAGGAATCTGGAGAGGCGATATGGAGCACAAGGTCTCCCTTTATGCTGATGACCTTTTACTTTTCATTTCTCATCCGACTGACACGCTGCCCTCCGTTTTATCATTACTTGAGGAATTTGGAATAAATTCTGGTTACAAATTAAACCTGAGTAAAAGTGTAATTTTCCCTGTCAATACCCTGGCGCAGACTCTTGACTTTGGTAAATGGCCTCTTAAAATTGAGAAGACAAAATTCTCTTACCTGGGTGTTACAGTTACGAGGAGGTATAAAGATTTATATCAAGAAAACTTTGTCTCTCTGTTGAATCAGACAAAGCAGGCATTATCCCGATGGTCACCGCTTTCCATTTCCCTCACAGGCCGTATTAACTCAGTCAAGATGGTTGGTCACTAGGGTTGGGCATCGTTTGAATTTGAGCGATTCCGGTTCCGATTCCGATTCTTCGTTTTGATTCCGATTCTTTTCGATTCTCGATTCCGATTCTTTTTGTAGGCGGGGTTAAAAAAAGACATGTCAATTCAATTCAGTTCAGTTTATTTATACTGTATAGCTCCAAGTCACAACAGAAGTTGTCTCAGGGCACTGAACAAAAAACAATCAAATATAAAAATAATAAGTTAACAGAAACTTTAATATAAAAATAATGGTAACACTATTTATCTGAGGAGACTACTTTGAGTTTAACTCCATGTTATAAAAAAGCTACAGTAGTTAGCCAGAGTTATTTCAGGATGAAATAATTTGAACTTCTGTTTGAATTTAATGCTATGAACTTTTTCCTTTTTGTTACATTTACTATGAATTTCTCACAGGGCAGATTAGAGCCAACATGGAGGACTCACCAACATATATTATTATTATTATTATTATACATATAATATTGTCCAGTGTCTGATGCTGCAGTCATGTTACTGAACTCCCACTGATGGGCTAACCTGGTTCCACCACCAGCAGCAGGATCTTCAGACAGAACAGCTGGTGGGATGTCCTGGTATCTGCAGCCCTCTCTCCATTTGTTTCTTCATGGACATGGAGCTGTGACATTATGTTGTGCCTCTTCCTCAGCAAAAAGCTCCTCCAGTGGAGACTTTCTGGACAGACTGCAGGAAGTTCCTAAACAAACAATAGGTTTATCAGTATTATCAGTAAAAAGAGATTATTAAATCATTTTTAAGACTGAGAATGTGTACAATTATTAGCTCTGTTGTTATTGCCTAACTAACCTATTCAATAATTCTTCAAACTGTGACATTCACTCATAATGGAATGAAAGAGAACATAAACAGAAATTATATAATACTGAAAACTAGAGACATTTAGACATTTTAAAAGACACAGAGAACTTTAAATGGATTAAGAATGTTAATAAGTGTTGGATTTGAGTGCAATGTAAGTGCAATCCATGGTTGAATTCACATCTGAAAAGGGATGCAACCTTTTCACAACATATGCTGTAACTGTTCTGTGGCACTCTTCATTCAGTTAACACTGACGTTTTTACCTTGGACAGTCACTGGTGAACACTGTGAAGCCATTTCAGGTCGTTTGTCTAAGAAAAAAAATACAAGCTAACGTTAGCATCGTGTTTGTATTTGAGCTGACTTACCGCTTTAAGCGGAGTATAACGGGCGGCCGTGGTGTAGTGGTAATGGCAGTCGTCCCCCGATCGGAAGGTTGGAGGTTCGAATCCCGGTTACTCACACCATGTGTCGTTGTGTCCCTGGGCAAGACACTTAACCCCGAGTTGCTCCCGGTAGGACTGGCAGGCGCCTTGCATGGCAGTCGCCGCTACCGGTGTATGAATGTGTGTATGAATGGGTGGATGGTTGGTATTGTAAAGCGCTTTGGGGTCCCTCACAGGGGGCTGGAAAGCGCTATATAAATAAGCTCCATTTACCATTTTGTTAGCTGCCTTAATGTTGGTATGTGATGTAGTTTATAGTTTATTTATTTACCTGATGGAGCCGAAGAGGTAGCGATTAGCGAAAAGTTCGGCGGAGCGTTTTGCAGACGGACCACTCTGTACTTCCGGTCGGATACGAAGCGAAAATAATCCGGTGGAGCGCGTCAAAGACGGGACACTATTTTACTTCTCCACCCTCCTTTGCATGATAGAAAATTATTGCAAGTGCTGCACTGACCTGACTGGTCATTTTATTAATTAGTAAGCTTTAGATCTCGGGTGCACACTTCCGGTTGTTTCTTCTTCGTTGGGTTTCGGCGGTGGCTACTTCCGGTCGGCTAACTAGCATCGAACATAGGAATCGCAAATTAATATTTTGAACGATTCCGGGAAAACCGGACAGTTAGTCCCGGTTCCGAACGATTCTCGATTCTCGATGCCCAACCCTATTGGTCACTTTACCTAAGTTTTTATATCTTTTTCAAAATATTCCTGTTTTTATCCCTGGTTCATTCTTTGTTCAGTTAGATTCCATCATTTCATCATATCTGTGGCAAGGAAAACGTCCACGCTTAAATAAGACACATCTCCAAAAAACTAAGGCCGCAGGCGGTCTTGCCCTTCCAAATTTCCGCTTTTATTATTGGGCAGCAAACTTGCACTGTCTAGCATTCTGGTCATTCTATTACAACAGGCCTGACAGCCCTGACTGGGTAGAGATGGAGTCACAGTGTTCTGGGAAATGGTCCTCCGTGGCTTTCTTGGGATCCTCACTCCCGCTTCCACCACTTACAACTGTTATAAATCATCCAGTTATAAAACACTCACTAAAAATCTGGGCACAATTTCGTAAATGTTTCAATTTCTCTAACCAACTTTTCAAACCCTCATCTCAGGACTCTGTTTTTAAAGAATGGCAAAGAAGGGGTATAGTACGCTTCAATGACTTGTTTCTCAATAACACTTTAGCTTCATTTCAACAACTATGTGAAAAATTTAGTCTTCCCCAGTCCAATTTTTTTAGGTATCTCCAAATACGGCACTTTATTACTCTTCATTTGTCCAGCCTCTCCATTTCAACTGATAGCAGTATTGTTGACACTATTCTTTCTCTAGACCCAAATAAAAAACAGTCCATTTCATTCATTTACAGTAAACTATTGGATTTGAAGCGTGCTTCCTCAGATAAAATCAAAGCTGCTTGGGAAGAGGATCTCGGCTCCTCTATTTCAGAGGACTCTTGGACCTCCATACTCAAACTGGTGAGCTCCAGTTCTCTCTGTGCTAGACATTGTCTAATACAATTTAAAGTGGTGCACAGAGCTCACATCTCTAAACTGAAATTGTCCTCTATGTATCCTGATGTCAGCCCATACTGTGTGAGATGCAAACATGCTGAAGCCTCTCTCTCCCATATGTTTTGGTTTTGCCCATCTCTGAACAAATATTGGCGGGAAATCTTTCAGACTTTATCACATGTACTAGATACACGCCTGAACCCTGACCCACTGATTGCTCTGTTTGGTCTTGTAGAGGGCATGACAAACCTAAATAAAAACCAACAACATGTAATATCGTTCACCTCTCTCCTGGCCAGACGAGCTATTTTGCTTAGGTGGAAAGAACCGTTTCCACCCACTCACGCTCAGTGGTTGGCTGACATCATGTCCTGTTTAAAGCTGGAGAAAATCAGATTCACACTCCAACAGAAAGAGGGTAAATTTGAGAATGTCTGGGGACCTTTCCTGAATCTGTTCCAGTCTCTTTGACAACACAACTCATTCAGGTTAATGCAGTCTCTTGGCTATTTTACCTTTTATTTATTTTTTTCCCTTTTCTTTTGGCAGTGATTGGGTGGGGATTATTTTCTACATGTTGTAACTTAGATTGATTGTTGTGTTTTTTTGTTGTTGTTGTTGTTTTTGTTTGTTGTTGTTGTTGTTGTCTGAAGAAGAAAAAATGAAAAATTCAATAAAAAAGATCTTGAATTTGGATAAATAGATAGATAGATTGAGGATAGATAGATAGATTGAGGATAGATAGATAGATAGATAGATAGATAGATAGATAGATAGATAGATATAGATAGATAGATAGATAGATAGATAGATAGATAGATAGATAGATAGATAGATAGATAGATAGATAGATAGATAGATAGATAGATAGATAGATAGATAGATAGATAGATAGATAGATAGATAGATGATAGATAGATAGATAGATAGATAGATAGATAGATAGATAGATAGATAGATAGATAGATAGATAGATAGATAGATAGATAGATAGATAGATAGATAGATAGATAGATAGATAGATAGATAGATAGATAGATAGATAGATAGATAGATAGATAGATAGATAGATAGATAGATAGATAGATAGATAGATAGATAGATAGATAGATAGATAGATAGATAGATAGATAGATAGATAGATAGATAGATAGATAGATAGATAGATAGATAGATAGATAGATAGATAGATAGATAGATAGATAGATAGATAGATAGATAGATAGATAGATAGATAGATAGATAGATAGATAGATAGATAGATAGATAGATAGATAGATAGATAGATAGATAGATAGATAGATAGATAGATAGATAGATAGATAGATAGATAGATAGATAGATAGATAGATAGATAGATAGATAGATAGATAGATAGATAGATAGATAGATAGATAGATAGATAGATAGATAGATAGATAGATAGATAGATAGATAGATAGATAGATAGATAGATAGATAGATAGATAGATAGATAGATAGATAGATAGATAGATAGATAGATAGATAGATAGATAGATAGATAGATAGATAGATAGATAGATAGATAGATAGATAGATAGATAGATAGATAGATAGATAGATAATGATAGATAGATAGATAGATAGATAGATAGATAGATAGATAGATAGATAGATAGATAGATAGATAGATAGATAGATAGATAGATAGATAGATAGATAGATAGATAGATAGATGATAGATAGATAGATAGATAGATAGATGATAGATAGATAGATAGATAGATAGATAGATAGATAGATAGATGATAGATGATAGATAGATGATAGATAGATAGATGATAGATAGATAGATAGATAGATAGATAGATAGATAGATAGATAGATAGATGATAGATAGATAGATAGATATCCTTTAGCCATCTTGTAAGCCACTAAGGACCATATCTTTAGCGATATGATAAACTGCTGCTTTATTAATGTTGCGCTTCCTCTCTCTGTTCCTCTAAAAAGCACACAGTATGGCTAAATGAACTCTGAACCATGGTTTATTTCAAGGAGTTAGATCTGTCAGAGCTGGGAACTTCAATGTTCCAAGTGGAGGCTCATCACCGCAGTTCACACACGCTGACTAACATGAAGGCGGCGCAACTGAATGGACTGTACTTATACAGCTCATTTATGTCTTATCAAGACACTCCAAAGCTCTTTACAACACAATATGTGCCCTCATTTACCCATTCAAACAGCACTCTACTGGATCTCTACAAAGCATAATCAGAGCTTTATCACATTCATACAATGATGGACACACATCAGAGGCAATGAGGGGTTCAGTGTTTTGCCCATGAACACTTCAGCATGTGACTGCTGGTGGAATGGAACCCCCAACTCTTGCATTGAAGGACGACTGATCTAGCCTCTCAACCACAGCTGCACCCAGCTGAAGAGGATTATTTAATATAAATAGATGTCTAAAATATAAACTATATAGAATATGTAAATAGTTTATTTTTAGGCATTTATTTTGTACAGTTACAGCTGTTAATAAATGTGCCTGTGTGACAAATGGGACAAAACTTTGACTGAAATATATTTTTGTTATTACTTTATGGGAAGAAAAAATATCAAAATATCGTATTTCAATCAATCAATCAATCAATCACCTTTATTTAACCAGGTAGAGCCCGTTGAGATCGAGATCTCTTTTACAAGGGTGACCTGGTCAAGTGGTCAGCAGCACACGTCACATTGGCAATAGGCATTTGCACTTATCAAAAGAAAATAAAGAAAACTACAATCACAGTAAACAGATGTTGACAGTTCAAAACCAACAGGACATGACAGATTTCTATATACATTATATACAAAACAAGCAGACAGACCTCGGTTGTGTAAATAAAGTTAAAAAAATCAACAATGACATGTATATTGGATAAGTAATGGTTAGAAACATCTGCAATGGTCAAGTTGATGACATTTTCTACTACGGTTGACATTTCACTTTTTTGTACAAAATATCGAGATATTAATTTTGGTCCATATCGTCCAGTCCTATCATGGCTCACAGGTGGACATTGAAAATATTTTTTGAGCATAGACCAGCAACAATAACGTCACAGCTTTTATTTTGAAAGAACCTCGCAAGTGTTACTTCAAGGTTTACGTCAACAAAACTTCAATTTATCAGACACTGAACAACCTAGTCTTATTTTAGAAGAATCTTCAACAAACCAAAGTGCAAAAAAAAAGTTCAGTTTGATGTAAACTTGTTCAATATGCCCTCAAAGTTGGCCTTAAAACTTTAAGGAATGTGTTTAAATGTATACTTGAAACAAAGAAACATCGAGATGTGGGGAGTCAGGATCTAATGGGGTGTCTGAGTGTACATTGTGAAGTTAGCTGACTCACCAGTCGTTCAGGAGGAGAAGCAGCCCTCAGTTGCACCCCATGCACACAGGAGTCCCCCTCTCTGGATTCTGGAGCAGTTTACTCTAAAACAAGTTGGGATTAGTTTACAAACCCCTTCAGCTCGCATTTCATCCAGTCAGAACTCGTCCTCTCGGTTTTATCTTTGCGCTTGCTCGGGTGACAAATATCTTCCCTCCGACACACTGGTCTGGGTGGAGAGTAAAGTAAACGTGTTTGAAGAAGTCCTTAGATTTGAACTGCAACTTCAACGAGCAAACGTCTTCTCCATTTCAAAATAAAAGCTCAGACTTCCTGCTTAGTGCTTTTTTTGTTGTCAAGGAACAAATGAGGTTTATATCAAATTAAAGTTATTAATCAAATTATAAAGCTGTTGAGCAGATTTACTTTTAACTAACCTAAAAGACTCACAAAAAGATTTAAGGTAATTTTCCCATAACTTTGGATTCACCTTAAAAAATATATACATTTATGAACAAAAAAATTGCCTAGTAATATTAAATTATTACTTAAAAATTCTAATTTAGAATTTTGAGAATAGACACCAAATTGTATTATTGTTAAGGTCAGATCTGGCAATTCAGTTCCCTGGGCCTGAAGCCAACCGCACAAACTGATCCAAAAGTCTTGTGTGGCACTACAGTTGAAAAAAAAAGATTATCTAAATCCTACTCTTCATTATCACAAAATGTACACTCAGCAGTATCAAACTTAAATCTACAAAGTAGATCTGATAAATGCATTTGTTGGGTAGATATGATTTAGAATTTTAAAATGGACTTCGTTGACTTTTGGAAGTGGAAAAGAGATATATTTTGTCCTAATTTTAGAAATTATATCCATCCGAAAATCTTTAAGAATATAGTGACGTTGGATTTGACCAGGGTACAATTCCTTCTGTAAAACTCTCCTCGTGAGCTTGTTGGTCATCATTTTATCTCTAAAGTCTATGTTTTCTATGTATACAGTTGACTCGGAGCAGGGGGTGTTTTGGAATGAATCAAATCTTCTTTAAGCATAGATTTAAGAGGTTTTGCTTTTGCTTTTATCAGCTTGTTGTAAATCCTGACCTCACAAAAAACATTACTTCAAACAAAAATTGTTGAAAGATAAAATACAACCATCATCATTCATGAAGTGTGATATAGCCCAGATACCTTTAGAGAATAAGTTTTCAAAAAAGAAAGATTTTTTATTCCATAATACATACCTGTTGTTCACAACTGGAGTATTATGTGGTGTGAAATTGTGTTTGTATAGGAGTTTCCAATAGAGCAGGACTGTCATTGCATTCCTCGTCATTGATCAATAAAGTTGTATAGAGTTCCTTTGCTGTCTACTTTTGTCTAAGCGGCTAAAGTATGCAGTATTTTATTCTCCATCTTCAGTCCATCTTGCTCTTGACCTGACATAAGCACCTTGTGCCCTTTGCAAATATAACACGTCTAGACCACCGCGGACCTGCGGTGCGCTTTGGAACTCGTTTACAGCCGCCCGGCCTCAATCAGGGCACAGATGGGGGTTCGTAGTTCGGAACCTCATATGATTCGGCGACTTTGGACCTGAACAGCACCTGGACTTTGGAAGGCTGCAGTCAAAAAGAACACTGTGGCCTGGATTGAAGATAAACAAAAACTATCTAATCTGGTTTCTGCACACGACCTTGGAAAGAAGGCTGTCTGGAAACTATTCTCCTGGAGTGAAGCTGAGAGACCTTGCTGACCCCCCCCTCCCCCCCCAGAGATCTCTGTGGGTGCGCTCGAGGCGCCGAGCTGAGACAACTGCTGAACTGTGCTATCTGAATGTTGCTCACAGACTGTTTGATCTCCTTGCATGTCGTCAAAACTGCAACAATGTCTTGTCTGGGTGTGCTTATTGCTGATAGAGTTTTTGGGACTTTATCATAGAGTGTCTTAAGGCAATCTTTGATAGATTCTTTTTTTGAATATCACAAATGATACCTATTGTGTTTTTCCTTTTTCCATATCTGTTTGACCTTCATCCGGAGACGGATGAGAGCGGCCGCGCAGAAGAACATGTAATGTGTTTGAATATGCTGCAGCTTTGCATACTCTCCCTCTTCTGGACGACTGTGTATACATAATCACGTTGTATCGGTCAGCTGGTGCAATGTTAATAAAAATCTCTTGTATCTTGTAATTTAGTTTGTAATTCCATTAATGCTGGACTATTTCAAATAGAAGAGTTACAAGTTTGATTAATTTCTCTGAATAAATCATATTCATACTATTTTTCTTTCTTTATAACCTCTTTGCTGTAACATATAATATCCAATCTTATTTTATATTTAAAAAAATCCCAGTTATTTATGTCATCTGTGATTGATTGATCAGCTTCCACATCCTTGAATTTTTTTTAACCCTATAGTGCAATATTCCTCGTTGTCTAATAAACTGGCATTAAACTTTCAATAGCCTTTATGTCTCTTAGTCTATATACTAGGATCTAATTTTAAAGGTCCACTGACATCATCTTTGAACTTTGCATAAAATGATACAAGATATATATCTTGTATAATTCAACTATGTTCGGTTTTGCAAACAAAATGATAAATTAATGAAAATTCCTTTCAAAGTGAGTTTAAAATGAAAAACTGTGTTTCTTCACGGGACATCCGACTACACGCAAATGCAACATCTGTGACGTTGAAAGGAGAACGTCTTTAGAATGCCTCTGTTAAATACTCATGTCGGACAAGAAATAAAACGACGAAATTATCAATCTAAGTTAAGATTTGAGTGATTTGTCTTCAGTTTGGGAAGTAGGAAGTTAGATGAGCAGAAACAGCAGGTTCTAATTTAAGTCTGCACCCTTATTTTTTTTTGTCTTACCTTTTCATGAAGCGAGGGAGCTCCGAGGGAGGGCAGATTTATTTATTCCATACTTGAGGAAGGTTTACATCTTTTGGGAAAGTGAAAAGGCTCACTTGTTCACTGATGATATTAGAACACCCAAATGCGACACAACGTACCGGCATTTTTCAAGTTATACAAAAAAAAAGGCGATCTGGTAGAGAATGAATATGCGTTATCTTGGCAAACGCAAACTGAGGTCATCCTTCCTACGTCACAGATGTTGCATTTGCGTGTAGTCGGAAATCCCGTGAAGAAACATGGTTTTTAATTTTAAACTCATTTTGAAAGGATTTTTCATTGATTTATCATTTTGTTTGCAAAAACGAACATAGTTGAATGATACAAGATATATATCTTGTATCATTTCATGCAAATTAGAACGATGATGTCAGTGGATCTTTAAGCTTATGAAGCAAAGATCAGACAGCGGTGCAGCAGAGATTCCAGATGTTGTGGTGCATGATAAAAGGTCATCACTTGTTAACCAGTCCAATCTTGATCTGCATTGCCCATTAGGTTTTATCCACGAAGGCTCAGTAAGTCCTGGATTCAATGTTCTCCACAAATCAGTTAGGTTGTTATCTGTCATAAAACTATTTATTACATTGTTGTGTTGTTTGCCTAATCTTTGAGGCCACCTATCCAGCCATTCATTTGGAGTCATATTCCAGTCTCCCCCAAGAATGACATGATCAGTGAGATACTGTGTTTTAAATTTCTGCATAACTTGAGATAATTCCTCCAGTAGAGCTCTGTTTAAGCTGTTACTATTAAAACCATAAACATTAACTACTGTATTATGAGGAACAGATGGTCCATTGTTGTCACCATTGTTAACCCGTGTCCCAGTGTGTCTCACTTGTGTGTCAGTATTTTCCCAGGGAAATTGTCAAAACAAATTGCAACACCACCAGTTTGGTTTGTACCATGGCTGAATAAAATCTTGTCGCCCCATTGGTTAGTCCAGAAAGTTTAATCTGTACTCGACCAGTCAGTCTCTTGAAAAAAAAAAGTTTGATTTATGTCTTTCGAAAACAAAAATAATACTTTCCTTTTGATATTGTCTTTTTAAACCTCTAACATTAAGAATCAGAGTAAGAGTCAGTCAGAGTCAGAGAATCTTTATTGTCATTTGCACCACATGTGGTACATAATAATAATAATAATAATAATAATAATAATAATAATAATGTCACATTTGTCATCTGTGTATGTTTCCATACAAGACAAAATTTGTCTCTGCATTTAACCCAACCACCACCAGGTGGGGCAGTGGGCAGCTATTGAAAGCGCCCGGGGGACAATTTGGGGATGAGGTGTGCCGCCCATAGACACCACAAGGTATGCAGTGACTGGGGATCGAACCTGGGTCCTTCGGGTCCCAAGTCGGCCCCCCTGCCTCTACACCGTGATGAAACGAGATTATGTACACAGGGTCCCAGTTACACCCAACAATAAAATGTAAGAGAAGAACAGTAATAACATCTAAGATATGAACTAAGAAAAACATCAACTAAAAATACACTAAGCACTAATATCATAGAAAAACATTACTCCAAACAGCAGCACGAACATGAGTCTGTATGAGCAGATGGGCACGAATGAACACAGCAACATGAAACAGATCAGCAGCAATATGATGTGATGGCTTCACAGTGATTATTCTGGTTATTTATTCATGAGTCTAACAGCCTCAGGGTAGAAGCTGTTCCTCAGTCTAGTGGTTCTACACTTAATGCTCCTCTGCCTCCGTCCTGAGGGGAGTGGGGCAAAAAGTGTGTGTGTCAGGTGAGTGGGATATTTCATGATGCAGATGGCCCTCTTCCAGCATCTGGAGGTGTATATGTCTGTGATAGTGGGGAGACTGACTCCAACAGACTCCTTTGCAACCTTCACCACTTTATGCAAAGCTTTCTTTTCTGCAGCGGTGCAGTCTCCATGCCACACGTTGATGCTGGAGCACAGGATGCTCTCCACTGCACACCTGTAGAAGGAGGTGAGGACTGAGCTTCTCAGACCAGCTCGTCTCAGCCGTCTGAGGAAGTAGAGTCTCTGATGACCTTTCTTGATCAGGCTGGTGGTGTTGTTGCTCCAGCTGAGGTTATCATTCATGTGTACACCCAAGTATTTGTAGCTGGAGACCACCTCCACTGCAGATCCACCTATGTTCAGTGGGGTGTGGGTTTGTTTGTTCCTTCTGAAGTCCACAATCATCTCCTTTGTCTTCTTCACATTCATGTGAAGATTATTCTCTTTGCACCAGCTCTCCAGGTGTTCCACCTCCTGTCTGTAGCTGGACTCATCATTGTTTGTGATGCATCCCACCACCGCTGTATCATCTGCAAACTTAACAATATGACAGCCTGGATGGGTAGCTGCACAATCATATGTGAGCAGAGTGAACAGAAGAGGGCTCAGCACACATCCTTGAGGAGAGCCAGTGCTGAGGGTTATGGTGGAGGAGGAGAAGTTGTGGATCCTCACTGACTGAGGTCTGTTTGTTAAGAAGTCTAGTACCCAGTTACAAATGGAGGGGCTTAGTCCAAGTGTGAATAGTTTGTCCATCATGGTTTGGGGGATCATGGTGTTGAAGGCAGATGTGAAGTCCACAAAGAGCAGACGCACGTATGAGTTCTTCTGTTCCAGGTGGGTGAGAGCAATGTGGACCACAGAGGAGATGGCGTCCTCTGTTGATCGGTTCTCACGGTATGCATACTGATAAGGGTCCTTGTTGATGTTGATGGATGTTTTGATGTGGGTCATGACCAGTTTCTCAAAGCATTTCGCGACTATCGGGGTGAGGGCCACCGGCCGATAGTCATTCAGACCAGTCACTGTGGAGCTTTTTGGGACTGGGATGATGATTGTGGTCTTCAGGCAGGTGGGAACTGTCTCCAGGGCAAGTGAGGTGTTAAAGATGTCGGTCAGCACATTGCAGAGCTGATCGACACATTCTTTCAGCACTTTCCTGGGTATGTTGTCTGGTCTGGTTGTTTTGTGAGGGTTGATCCTCCTGAAACTACTCCTTACTTCTGCTGCAGTCATGCTGAAATGCTCTTCATCCGGTGGTGAGGTGAGTCTGGTGCTGGGTGATCTGTTTGGGTCTTCAAAGCGTTCATAAAACTTGTTGATCAGAATCAGAATCAAAATAAGCTTTATGATCACTGCACCGAGGTACAGCGATAACATGTACGAACAGTCATCCGAAAGATGGACCAAGTGTACGACGCTGCAGCTACACTAAGCGCGGCCTTCTTATCCTTGTCAAGACAGGGTTTTTGAGTTTCACTAACAGACCAAACACTGAGAAAGTTTTAACAATTTTATCAAAAAACTGAAAGCTAGACCGGGTCCGTATTGTCACTGGTAACTGGAGCTCTGCACAAGAGACGAAAATATTAGCGACTGGACTTGAAAAGTTAGATGTTTTTATATTGAATAAAAACACTAACCTTCTTAGAGTGTTTCTGGTCTGAAGGGGATTCCTTAGTGACGTGGACAGATGATGACGTAGTCCAGAGTAACTTCCGTGTTTTCCTTGAGTCTTTGTGTGGGGTTTTACACGAAGGGGGGTTTCCTTGTTCCAAAGCAGTGTGATACACAGATAATCAGAGAGACGAATAACGTTAGGATGAGCAGGCTTTTCTCTTGGTTTGTGTTTATGTTTATGAAATGTAGCATTTATTGAATACATGTTGGTTTTGTTAATGGTTACAAACCATTTAAGCAAAAGCTAATTTAATTTATTTGTCTATGTACTTAATTTATGTTTTTGACCTTTTCACCAGTACATTATACTGTATGCATATTACTATTATTAATTATATAGTATATTATTATTAGTAGTAGTAATACAAATCATATACAGTCTGAATGATCTTGTTTAAGATGTTTTAGAATAATATCGGAACTATTTTGTTCTTAAATGATATAAACTTACAACATTTACATTTGGATAAACAGTAAAGGAAAGACAAAAAAGGACAATAAACTACATATACCACGAGCTTTTGTTTTGAAATCAACATGACGTCACATCCGCCGCTTCCACTTTTTCCGCTTTGAACGAAGCTAGCTCTTTTAGCCTCTGAAGAATAGTAGTTAGCCTAGTTGTACGGGTTTACACGAGTTCTTCTGAAGATAATCTATGAGTCGTAGAAGGAACCGAGATCTGGCTGACGCTGGACCGTGTTCGGACCTCCACAGAACCCTCATGGAGTCTCCCGGACCGGTGGGCCAGGCTGACGGCGATTTCCTGGAGCTGGAAGCCGACGAGGAGCTCTTGTGTTCGGTCAGTGACATCACCGAGCACCTGAGTAGAAACATCACCGTGGTTCTGGAGACAGCCCTGTCCAAGATCCGGAAGATGGTCAGCATCCGGATCCGAGTCCTGAAGGTGGAACTGCGTGAGAAAACCGAGGAGATTGAGGAACTGAAAGCCCGGTTAGACAGAGTTCAGAGGGACGGCAGAGACCCGTACCCCAGCCTGGAAACACCAGAACCGGGCCTCAGAAAACACGACCTCAGTTCTGGGTCCAAACCCAGCAGCACCGATCCTAGGAGACCCAAAGTTGTAGATCCAGGCGTGAAGAAGGAGAACATCGATGCTATTTGTGACTATTTGATGAAAGATAAGAACTCTAGAGGTTCTGCTGAAATGGACGGAGAACAGGCGTGTGAACCAGAACCAGAACCACATCCTCTGAACCTGTGGACGGACGGATCCGGGCCTGGGGACGGAACCGCAGACGACCTGTTCAGTATGAGCCCTTCTGGCAGCAAACGGGTCTACGACTACGAATGGATGAACTATCCCTCTGAGCTGAAAGGTAAACAAATACACACACACAGTAAACAAATACACACACACAGGTAAACAACTACAGACATACATACAGGTAAACAAATACAGACACACAGGTAAACAAATACAGACACACAGGTAAACAACTACAGACACACAGGTAAACAAATACAGACACACAGGTAAACAAATACAGACACACAGGTAAACAACTACAGACACACAGGTAAACAAATACAGACACACAGGTAAACAAATACAGACACACAGGTAAACAACTACAGACACACAGGTAAACAAATACAGACACACAGGTAAACAAATACAGACACACAGGTAAACAACTACAGACACACAGGTAAACAACTACAGACACACAGGTAAACAACTACAGACACACAGGTAAACAACTACAGACACACAGGTAAACAAATACAGACACACAGGTAAACAAATACAGACACACAGGTAAACAACTACAGACACACAGGTAAACAACTACAGACACACAGGTAAACAAATACAGACACACAGGTAAACAAATACAGACACACAGGTAAACAAATACAGACACACAGGTAAACAAATACAGACACACAGGTAAACAAATACAGACACACAGGTAAACAAATACAGACACACAGGTAAACAAATACAGACACACAGGTAAACAAATACAGACACACAGGTAAACAAATACAGACACACAGGTAAACAAATACAGACACACAGGTAAACAACTACAGACACACAGGTAAACAACTACAGACACACAGGTAAACAACTACAGACACACAGGTAAACAACTACAGACACACAGGTAAACAACTACAGACACACAGGTAAACAAATACAGACACACAGGTAAACAAATACAGACACACAGGTAAACAAATACAGACACACAGGTAAACAACTACAGACACACAGGTAAACAAATACAGACACACAGGTAAACAAATACAGACACACAGGTAAACAAATACAGACACACAGGTAAACAAATACAGACACACAGGTAAACAAATACAGACACACAGGTAAACAAATACAGACACACAGGTAAACAAATACAGACACACAGGTAAACAAATACAGACACACAGGTAAACAAATACAGACACACAGGTAAACAAATACAGACACACAGGTAAACAAATACAGACACACAGGTAAACAAATACAGACACACAGGTAAACAAATACAGACACACAGGTAAACAAATACAGACACACAGGTAAACAACTACAGACACACAGGTAAACAAATACAGACACACAGGTAAACAAATACAGACACACAGGTAAACAAATACAGACACACAGGTAAACAAATACAGACACACAGGTAAACAAATACAGACACACAGGTAAACAAATACAGACACACAGGTAAACAAATACAGACACACAGGTAAACAAATACAGACACACAGGTAAACAAATACAGACACACAGGTAAACAAATACAGACACACAGGTAAACAAATACAGACACACAGGTAAACAAATACAGACACACAGGTAAACAAATACAGACACACAGGTAAACAAATACAGACACACAGGTAAACAAATACAGACACACAGGTAAACAAATACAGACACACAGGTAAACAACTACAGACACACAGGTAAACAACTACAGACACACAGGTAAACAACTACAGACACACAGGTAAACAAATACAGACACACAGGTAAACAAATACAGACACACAGGTAAACAAATACAGACACACAGGTAAACAAATACAGACACACAGGTAAACAAATACAGACACACAGGTAAACAAATACAGACACACAGGTAAACAAATACAGACACACAGGTAAACAACTACAGACACACAGGTAAACAAATACAGACACACAGGTAAACAAATACAGACACACAGGTAAACAAATACAGACACACAGGTAAACAAATACAGACACACAGGTAAACAAATACAGACACACAGGTAAACAAATACAGACACACAGGTAAACAAATACAGACACACAGGTAAACAAATACAGACACACAGGTAAACAAATACAGACACACAGGTAAACAAATACAGACACACAGGTAAACAAATACAGACACACAGGTAAACAAATACAGACACACAGGTAAACAAATACAGACACACAGGTAAACAAATACAGACACACAGGTAAACAAATACAGACACACAGGTAAACAACTACAGACACACAGGTAAACAAATACAGACACACAGGTAAACAACTACAGACACACAGGTAAACAAATACAGACACACAGGTAAACAAATACAGACACACAGGTAAACAAATACAGACACACAGGTAAACAAATACAGACACACAGGTAAACAAATACAGACACACAGGTAAACAACTACAGACACACAGGTAAACAAATACAGACACACAGGTAAACAACTACAGACACACAGGTAAACAACTACAGACACACAGGTAAACAACTACAGACACACAGGTAAACAAATACAGACACACAGGTAAACAACTACAGACACACAGGTAAACAAATACAGACACACAGGTAAACAAATACAGACACACAGGTAAACAAATACAGACACACAGGTAAACAAATACAGACACACAGGTAAACAAATACAGACACACAGGTAAACAAATACAGACACACAGGTAAACAAATACAGACACACAGGTAAACAAATACAGACACACAGGTAAACAAATACAGACACACAGGTAAACAAATACAGACACACAGGTAAACAAATACAGACACACAGGTAAACAAATACAGACACACAGGTAAACAAATACAGACACACAGGTAAACAAATACAGACACACAGGTAAACAAATACAGACACACAGGTAAACAAATACAGACACACAGGTAAACAAATACAGACACACAGGTAAACAAATACAGACACACAGGTAAACAAATACAGACACACAGGTAAACAAATACAGACACACAGGTAAACAAATACAGACACACAGGTAAACAAATACAGACACACAGGTAAACAAATACAGACACACAGGTAAACAAATACAGACACACAGGTAAACAAATACAGACACACAGGTAAACAAATACAGACACACAGGTAAACAAATACAGACACACAGGTAAACAAATACAGACACACAGGTAAACAAATACAGACACACAGGTAAACAAATACAGACACACAGGTAAACAAATACAGACACACAGGTAAACAAATACAGACACACAGGTAAACAAATACAGACACACAGGTAAACAAATACAGACACACAGGTAAACAAATACAGACACACAGGTAAACAAATACAGACACACAGGTAAACAAATACAGACACACAGGTAAACAAATACAGACACACAGGTAAACAAATACAGACACACAGGTAAACAAATACAGACACACAGGTAAACAAATACAGACACACAGGTAAACAAATACAGACACACAGGTAAACAAATACAGACACACAGGTAAACAAATACAGACACACAGGTAAACAAATACAGACACACAGGTAAACAAATACAGACACACAGGTAAACAAATACAGACACACAGGTAAACAAATACAGACACACAGGTAAACAAATACAGACACACAGGTAAACAAATACAGACACACAGGTAAACAAATACAGACACACAGGTAAACAAATACAGACACACAGGTAAACAAATACAGACACACAGGTAAACAAATACAGACACACAGGTAAACAAATACAGACACACAGGTAAACAAATACAGACACACAGGTAAACAAATACAGACACACAGGTAAACAAATACAGACACACAGGTAAACAACTACAGACACACAGGTAAACAACTACAGACACACAGGTAAACAAATACAGACACACAGGTAAACAAATACAGACACACAGGTAAACAAATACAGACACACAGGTAAACAAATACAGACACACAGGTAAACAAATACAGACACACAGGTAAACAACTACAGACACACAGGTAAACAACTACAGACACACAGGTAAACAAATACAGACACACAGGTAAACAACTACAGACACACAGGTAAACAAATACAGACACACAGGTAAACAAATACAGACACACAGGTAAACAAATACAGACACACAGGTAAACAAATACAGACACACAGGTAAACAAATACAGACACACAGGTAAACAAATACAGACACACAGGTAAACAAATACAGACACACAGGTAAACAAATACAGACACACAGGTAAACAAATACAGACACACAGGTAAACAAATACAGACACACAGGTAAACAAATACAGACACACAGGTAAACAAATACAGACACACAGGTAAACAAATACAGACACACAGGTAAACAAATACAGACACACAGGTAAACAAATACAGACACACAGGTAAACAAATACAGACACACAGGTAAACAACTACAGACACACAGGTAAACAACTACAGACACACAGGTAAACAACTACAGACACACAGGTAAACAACTACAGACACACAGGTAAACAAATACAGACACACAGGTAAACAAATACAGACACACAGGTAAACAAATACAGACACACAGGTAAACAAATACAGACACACAGGTAAACAAATACAGACACACAGGTAAACAAATACAGACACACAGGTAAACAAATACAGACACACAGGTAAACAAATACAGACACACAGGTAAACAAATACAGACACACAGGTAAACAAATACAGACACACAGGTAAACAAATACAGACACACAGGTAAACAAATACAGACACACAGGTAAACAAATACAGACACACAGGTAAACAAATACAGACACACAGGTAAACAAATACAGACACACAGGTAAACAAATACAGACACACAGGTAAACAAATACAGACACACAGGTAAACAAATACAGACACACAGGTAAACAAATACAGACACACAGGTAAACAACTACAGACACACAGGTAAACAAACTACAGACACACAGGTAAACAAATACAGACACACAGGTAAACAACTACAGACACACAGGTAAACAAATACAGACACACAGGTAAACAAATACAGACACACAGGTAAACAAATACAGACACACAGGTAAACAACTACAGACACACAGGTAAACAAATACAGACACACAGGTAAACAAATACAGACACACAGGTAAACAAATACAGACACACAGGTAAACAAATACAGACACACAGGTAAACAAATACAGACACACAGGTAAACAAATACAGACACACAGGTAAACAAATACAGACACACAGGTAAACAAATACAGACACACAGGTAAACAAATACAGACACACAGGTAAACAAATACAGACACACAGGTAAACAAATACAGACACACAGGTAAACAAATACAGACACACAGGTAAACAAATACAGACACACAGGTAAACAAATACAGACACACAGGTAAACAACTACAGACACACAGGTAAACAACTACAGACACACAGGTAAACAAATACAGACACACAGGTAAACAAATACAGACACACAGGTAAACAACTACAGACACACAGGTAAACAAATACAGACACACAGGTAAACAACTACAGACACACAGGTAAACAACTACAGACACACAGGTAAACAACTACAGACACACAGGTAAACAAACTACAGACACACAGGTAAACAAATACAGACACACAGGTAAACAAATACAGACACACAGGTAAACAAATACAGACACACAGGTAAACAAATACAGACACACAGGTAAACAAATACAGACACACAGGTAAACAAATACAGACACACAGGTAAACAAATACAGACACACAGGTAAACAAATACAGACACACAGGTAAACAAATACAGACACACAGGTAAACAAATACAGACACACAGGTAAACAAATACAGACACACAGGTAAACAAATACAGACACACAGGTAAACAAATACAGACACACAGGTAAACAACTACAGACACACAGGTAAACAACTACAGACACACAGGTAAACAAATACAGACACACAGGTAAACAAATACAGACACACAGGTAAACAAATACAGACACACAGGTAAACAACTACAGACACACAGGTAAACAACTACAGACACACAGGTAAACAAATACAGACACACAGGTAAACAACAAACACACAGGTAAACAAATACAGACACACAGGTAAACAAATACAGACACACAGGTAAACAAATACAGACACACAGGTAAACAAATACAGACACACAGGTAAACAAATACAGACACACAGGTAAACAAATACAGACACACAGGTAAACAAATACAGACACACAGGTAAACAAATACAGACACACAGGTAAACAAATACAGACACACAGGTAAACAAATACAGACACACAGGTAAACAAATACAGACACACAGGTAAACAAATACAGACACACAGGTAAACAAATACAGACACACAGGTAAACAAATACAGACACACAGGTAAACAAATACAGACACACAGGTAAACAACTACAGACACACAGGTAAACAACTACAGACACACAGGTAAACAACTACAGACACACAGGTAAACAACTACAGACACACAGGTAAACAAATACAGACACACAGGTAAACAAATACAGACACACAGGTAAACAAATACAGACACACAGGTAAACAAATACAGACACACAGGTAAACAACTACAGACACACAGGTAAACAAATACAGACACACAGGTAAACAAATACAGACACACAGGTAAACAAATACAGACACACAGGTAAACAAATACAGACACACAGGTAAACAAATACAGACACACAGGTAAACAAATACAGACACACAGGTAAACAAATACAGACACACAGGTAATAATAATAATGAATTCAATTTATAACGCACTTTTCATTAATGAAAATCTCAAAGTGCTACACGGTGCAACAGAAATTAAATGTCAATAAAACAAGTAATAAAACAAGTAAAATCAATAACAGTATCAACTAAGATCAAAAGTAGAATCATGAGGAGGTAGAGTATGCTCGGTTGAAAAGAAAGGTCTTCAAGCCGCTCTTAAAGTCAACCACAGACTGTGGGACCCTCAGACAGTCAGGAAGAGAGTTCCACAGGCGGGGGGCAGCCACACTGAAAGCCCGGTCTCCCATGGTCCTTAATTTGGTTCTCGGAATGTGAAGGAGATTACTGTTCTGTGACCGCAGCGACCGGGTGGATGAGTATGGAATAAGAATATCCTTCAGATAATCTGGTGAAGCTCCATGTAAGCATTGATGTGTAATGAGAGCAGTTTTGTACTGAATTCTGTAGGCGACAGGAAGCCAATGAAGGTTATGAAGAATGGGCGTAATATGTTCAAATTTACGAACTTGCAACAAGATCCTTGCAGCACTGTTTTGAATATATTGAAACAAATACAGACACACACAGGTAAACAAATACAGACACACACAGGTAAACAAATACAGACACACAGGTAAACAAATACAGACACACAGGTAAACAAATACAGACACACAGGTAAACAAATACAGACACACAGGTAAACAACTACAGACACACAGGTAAACAACTACAGACACACAGGTAAACAACTACAGACACACAGGTAAACAACTACAGACACACAGGTAAACAACTACAGACACACAGGTAAACAACTACAGACACACAGGTAAACAACTACAGACACACAGGTAAACAAATACAGACACACAGGTAAACAAATACAGACACACAGGTAAACAAATACAGACACACAGGTAAACAAATACAGACACACAGGTAAACAAATACAGACACACAGGTAAACAAATACAGACACACAGGTAAACAAATACAGACACACAGGTAAACAAATACAGACACACAGGTAAACAAATACAGACACACAGGTAAACAAATACAGACACACAGGTAAACAAATACAGACACACAGGTAAACAAATACAGACACACAGGTAAACAAATACAGACACACAGGTAAACAAATACAGACACACAGGTAAACAAATACAGACACACAGGTAAACAAATACAGACACACAGGTAAACAAATACAGACACACAGGTAAACAAATACAGACACACAGGTAAACAAATACAGACACACAGGTAAACAAATACAGACACACAGGTAAACAAATACAGACACACAGGTAAACAAATACAGACACACAGGTAAACAAATACAGACACACAGGTAAACAAATACAGACACACAGGTAAACAAATACAGACACACAGGTAAACAAATACAGACACACAGGTAAACAAATACAGACACACAGGTAAACAAATACAGACACACAGGTAAACAAATACAGACACACAGGTAAACAAATACAGACACACAGGTAAACAACTACAGACACACAGGTAAACAAATACAGACACACAGGTAAACAAATACAGACACACAGGTAAACAAATACAGACACACAGGTAAACAAATACAGACACACAGGTAAACAAATACAGACACACAGGTAAACAAATACAGACACACAGGTAAACAAATACAGACACACAGGTAAACAACTACAGACACACAGGTAAACAACTACAGACACACAGGTAAACAACTACAGACACACAGGTAAACAACTACAGACACACAGGTAAACAAATACAGACACACAGGTAAACAAATACAGACACACAGGTAAACAAATACAGACACACAGGTAAACAACTACAGACACACAGGTAAACAACTACAGACACACAGGTAAACAAATACAGACACACAGGTAAACAAATACAGACACACAGGTAAACAAATACAGACACACAGGTAAACAAATACAGACACACAGGTAAACAAATACAGACACACAGGTAAACAAATACAGACACACAGGTAAACAAATACAGACACACAGGTAAACAAATACAGACACACAGGTAAACAAATACAGACACACAGGTAAACAAATACAGACACACAGGTAAACAAATACAGACACACAGGTAAACAAATACAGACACACAGGTAAACAAATACAGACACACAGGTAAACAAATACAGACACACAGGTAAACAAATACAGACACACAGGTAAACTATTACAGACACACAGGTAAACAAATACAGACACACAGGTAAACAAATACAGACACACAGGTAAACAAATACAGACACACAGGTAAACAAATACAGACACACAGGTAAACAAATACAGACACACAGGTAAACAAATACAGACACACAGGTAAACAAATACAGACACACAGGTAAACAATACAGACACACAGGTAAACAAATACAGACACACAGGTAAACAAATACAGACACACAGGTAAACAAATACAGACACACAGGTAAACAAATACAGACACACAGGTAAACAAATACAGACACACAGGTAAACAAATACAGACACACAGGTAAACTATTACAGACACACAGGTAAACTATTACAGACACACAGGTAAACAAATACAGACACACAGGTAAACAAATACAGACACACAGGTAAACAAATACAGACACACAGGTAAACAAATACAGACACACAGGTAAACAAATACAGACACACAGGTAAACAAATACAGACACACAGGTAAACAAATACAGACACACAGGTAAACAAATACAGACACACAGGTAAACAAATACAGACACACAGGTAAACAAATACAGACACACAGGTAAACAAATACAGACACACAGGTAAACAAATACAGACACACAGGTAAACAAATACAGACACACAGGTAAACAAATACAGACACACAGGTAAACAAATACAGACACACAGGTAAACTATTACAAACAAAGAAAGTAAATAAATGCACCAAAACAACAGCAACGTAAACAAACATTGGTTACGTATTGTAACCCTAGAGTGTAAGTGTTGGGGTTGTCATCATTTCTTCTTCTTTCGGCTTCTCCCTTCTTCAGGGGTCACCACAGCAAACTAGTCACATGAAGACTTGGTAATTGTTTTTACGCTGGATGTCCTTCCTGACACAACCACAGACCACCGAGCTACCACAGCTCTCTGTGTGGAGCAGAGAGCTGATATCTAGGGTTCCCAGGGGAGCAGATGGTGTGGGTTAAGGGCCTTGCTCAAGGGCCCTGAGTGGGGCAGATGAGGGTGGAGACAGGTGTGACTGCTTCACTTATCCCACCCACATTTTGATGATGTCTGTACCGGGGCTTGAACCGACGATCTTCCGATCACAAGCTCACCTTCTTAACCTCTGCGCCACCACTCCCACTTGTGTTGTCATCTTAAGGGTAGGAAAAGTCAGAGAAATCCACAGTCTCACAATTCAGTCTCATCGGGAGGTTTATTCCAAACAATCAATCAATAATAATAATAATAATAATAATTAATTCAATTTATAACGCACTTTTCATTAGTGAAAATCTCAAAGTGCTACACACATTGAATGCTACACACATTCATACACCGGTAGCGGCAGACTACCATGCAAGGTGCTTTCCAGTCCTACCGGGAGCAACTCGGGGTTAAGTGTCTTGCCCAAGGACACAACGACACATGGTGTGGGGAACCGGGATTCGAACCGCCAACCTTCCGATCGGGGGACGACTGCCATTACCACTACACCACGGCCGCCCGATCAATGACATACAGCTGTGCCCAAACACAACACCTTAAATAGTTCCATGATGATGATGATGTCAGTGAAGAGCGCACAATAACACACCTGTCAACAAACGTCAACACCCCCACTCGCTCTTTCACTGCACAACGTTACTCTTTTACATCCCCAAATATATAATACATAAACTTTTGAAGTTTCAACTTTGTAGCAGGTTTGGTAAAAATGTCCGCAACCATATCTCCTGTTGAGCAATAAACAATTGTTATCCTGCTATCATTAAAGCTGCACTATGTAACTTTGTAGTGCAGTCTGTAACTTTTCTAAAAATATATTTTTAACATATTTCTTCACTCTGTCACTATCTACTGACAGACTGATGTTAGACAAAGTAATCTCTGAAAAAAATTATAGTCCCCTTGCTTCTCTATCAGCATTTATAAAAACACTAAAAACACAGAGTGACCCGCCGTTAACCAGCCAATAAAAACAGAGCTTGAATTTGAATTTCAGCAGAGCAAGGGGGGCAGAGCCATATATGGCTCTGAGAGGGAGGGATCAGAATGCTTTGCCTGTTGAAAATATTTCTAAGTTCTGTGCTCTACAGAAAGTTACACATAGCACCTTTAAATGCAGACCTGACAAAATGATACGTAATATCAATATGCTTGCATCTTTGACGGTATACAGGGTTTTTTGATAAAGCTATTGCTCCTTGGTTGTCCTTGGGATTCCCCCGGAGGAGCTGCTCCAAGTGGCTGGGGAGAGGGAGTCTGGACCTCCTTACTTAGGCTGCTACCCCCGCGACCCGACCCCGGATAAGCGGAAGACAATGGATGGATGGATGGATGAAAAACTGCTATGCTACTTTG
>JBBPBX010036464.1:6324-31474 GCA_038048925.1 Garcialebias charrua | reverse complement strand
GAAGTGAAAGGTATTCTTAAAATAAATAAGTTGCTAATCTGAAAATATATCGATCAGTGGTGCTTGATGGTACAGACTGTCGTCCCGCGAGTGTGTGTGTGCACAGTTTTCTGCCGGTTGCGCGTTGGGAGCGATATTACACTAAAAATTGAACTAAAACGTAAAAATAACAATTATAAAGTATTATTATGTCGATAATAATAATAATAATAACGAATTCAATTTGTAATGCACTTTTCATTAATAAAAATCTCAAAGTGCTACAATGTGTAACAAGGTAAAGATAAAAAATAAAACAAGTGATAAAATCAAATAAAATCAACAATAATATCGACTAAGATCAAAGATAAAATCATGTAGATTTAGGCTTGCTTAAAAATAAAATAAAACAAGTGATAAAATCAAGTAAAATCAATAAAGATATCAGCTAAGATCAAAGATAAAATCATGTGGAGGCAGAATAGGCTTGCTTAAAAAGAAAAGTCTTAATGCCGCTTTTAAAGCGGCATTAAGATGTATATATGTATGTATATATGTCGATGTATATATCTAGTTTCACCCCGATTTCTCCGAAACAAAAGGCTTTAAATAAAAAGGGGGAAAAAAAACGATGCCGTTGACAGGACGCGAACTCTAGTCTCCTGCGTGCCGCTCAAGTGTCGTAACCGCTCGACCAAACTGACAGTTGTGTAAGAGCAGTCCTCCATCATATAAGAAACAAGTCCAAACCGCGAGAGTGTGTGTGCACAGTTTCAACGAGACAGAGTTCATTCAAACAAGGTAATAAAACATTCTGGTTTTACTCAAGATGTGCTGCTGGCTGGAGCAGGGCTGAGCCCATAGCCCCCCCGGGGGCTAAATAAATGAATAAATAAATAAATGACCGCCAGGTCAGTTCCTAAACTGCTCGGCAACCGTGACGTCTTTTATAGTGAAGTGGGTTGAGCCGCACCAGGGGTTGCTAGGTGAGGGGCTGGACTCAGGTTTGGTGTGGGTTGTGGCTGCGGTTTGTGACGTCACAAACCGCAGGAAGTGCAATCGGAGTGTTTCTACCAAAGATAAATAAATATACTTATAGTAAATAAACCACTGGGTGCATTTTTTTGGCCTTAGGACTGTTTCTTTATGAAGTAAATACCCAAATTTGAGTAAAAAAACATTAAAAAGTGAATTTTGAATATGTGGTCCCCTTTAAGTAGAGGAGCTCCTCATTAGATGGATGACCGTCAGCTGGTGTCAATTGGCGGCTATCTTGGAGAGGGCTGCAGACAGTAGGACTCAGACAGAAATTGTTGGGTGTGTGCTGGATGGACAGGAGGAGTACAAGACACTTACTGAGGACTTCATAGTATGGTACAAATCTACAGCTAAACATCAGTAAATCAATTTCGGCTAGACAGTTTTGTGTTTGCTAATGTCAGTTGGCTGTGGCTGCCCTCTTGACAAGGGTTGGTAGTTAGTCAGTTCTAGAAGAACAATTATCGATTACTTAAGAAAAAAATGTTAAAATACATTTGGTGATTTATGAAATGCTTTGCTAACTGTACAGACAAACAAACACAAATGAGCACACACCAACATAGGAAAAAGCATGTCAATACTGTACTCATAAAAACAATGTGAGTGGGATTATTGCATCTTCATTTTACAGAGAAAAAAAACGATCCCTTTATTTTGTCATTAAAATGGAGTTTCCCCTTTAATTTAATTTGATTTGATGTTTATTCATTCATTTTAAAAGAACACTACAAGACAGTTTCATCAGATATAAGAATACAAGTAGGATAAAATGAAGGGAGCAGAAAGAAGATGAAATCTTATTATATCTGCCCCTTATTTCACAGTTTGTTCAACCAATGATAACCTTCAAATTACATCACAAAATGAATAATTCTACTTAATTTTCTAACTGTAATATACAAACTACATCACAAAATGAATAGTTCTACTTAATTTTACATCACAAAATGAATAATTCTACTTAATTTATCTAACTGTAATACACAAACTACGTCACAAAATGAATAATTCTACTTAATTTTTCTAACTGTAATACACAAGCTACATCATTCTAACTGTAATACACAAACTACATCACAAAATGAATAATTCTATTTAATTTTTCTAACTGTAATACACAAACTACATCACAAAATGAATAATTCTACTTAATTTTTCTAACTGTAATACACAAACTACATCACAAAATGAATAACTCTACTTAATTTTTCTAACTGTAATACACAACACACTAAGCTACATCATCAGTCAACATAAGTGTAATACACAAACACACTAAGTTACATCATATATAGTTTTTGAGCAAGTCCTTTTTGACCTTTTTCTTAAATGTATACATTGATTTTGCATTTTTAACATCACTCTCCAGAGCATTCCACAATCGAACTCCCTGAATTGAGGTAGACCGTCCCTTTAAGCTGGTTCTGAATTGTGGTTTGATGAATATCTCTGTCCCTTTGAGATTGTAATAACTTTGTCTTTTTATAAAATTTCTTTGGATATTTAAAGGTAATGTGTTATTATGAGCCCTATACATAACTGATAAAATACTATATTCTACCAATTCCTGGAATTTCAATAAATTTAGCTGAAGAAACAAGGTGTTTGATGGGTGACTGAAATGTTTTCTGGTGATTACTCTTACAGCTCTCTTTTGTAAAATAAAAACAGGCTTTGTAATTGTTTTGCACGCTTTTCCCCAAACCTCAATACAATAGATTAAATGTGGAACAATGATTGTGTTATACAACATATACAGAGCTTTATCAATTAAAAAATCCCTGACTTTATACAGTACTGCAATTGATCTAGCTATTTTTGTTTTAATGGAATTTACATGATGTTTCCATGTCAGTTTGTCATCAATGATAACACCCAGAAACTTCACTTCACTCACTTTACAGATCACAACATCTTCAATTTCAAATGGATCGTCAACAATTCTCTTTTTGTTACTGAATATCATGTAATTAGTTTTATCTAAATTCAAAGATAATTTGTTTAATTTAAACCAAGTTTGTATTTTTATAAATTCTGTTTTCATCATATCCAAAATCTGTTTTATGTCTTTACCCGAACAGAAAAATGTGGTGTCATCGGCAAAAAGAACACATTTAAGAAGTCCTGACACATTTACCAAGTCATTCACATATAAAATAAATAACTTTGGTCCAAGCACAGAGCCCTGAGGAACTCCACAAGTGATATCACGGAGGTCAGATCTAACATCATTTATTTGCACAAACTGTTTCCTATCTTTCAAATAGCTAGATACCCACTGTAATGCTGGTCCTCTAATACCATATTTATTTAGTTTTTCAAGGAGAATGGTGTGGTCAATGGTATCAAATGCTTTTTTTAGATCAACAAAAACACTAACACAGTACTGTTTATGATCGACAGCATTAGTTATTTGTTCCATTAAATCCATGAGAGCCATTGATGTAGAGTTTTTTCCTCTAAACCCATACTGACTGCTACTTAAAATATTTTGTTTATCAATAAATTGATCCAATCTGGTCACAAATAGTTTTTCTAGAATTTTTGAGAACTGTGGTAACAAGGATATTGGCCTATAATTATTGAATACACATTTATCACCATTTTTAAAAAGAGGAATTACCTTTGCTACTTTCATGTTATCTGGAAATATTCCTGTTGAAAAAGATAAATTGCATATACAGTATATGTAAATGGTTCAATAACATAACTCATTATTTCTTTTACGAACATCATATCCATGTCCACCCAGTCTTTTGTCTGAGAGATTATTTACCATTTTCATAATTTCCTCTTTGTTAGTTCCATTAAGAAAAATACTGTTGGTGCAGCTTTTAATTGAATGACACACATTATTATCTACTTTTGGTATTTTAGCTGCAAGGCTTGATCCAATATTTACAAAATATTGATTAAATTCATTTACGATATCATTCTCATCATGTATTTCTTTGTCATCTTTCACAAAATATTTTGCAATGTTCGTTTTCGCTTTATGACTTTTTAGAACATCATTTATAACTCGCCATGTTGTTTTAGTGTCACCATTACTCTTGTTTAATAAATCACTATAGTATTCTTTCTTGCATTTTCTTATAATCATTACCAATTTATTTTTATATTTTTTATATTTTTCTTCAGCTTGTTGTGTTCTTGTTTTTAAGAAACATGAATACAAGTAATTTTTTTTACAAGCATTTCTCAACCCTTTAGTCATCCAAGGTTGGTCGACAATATTTCTTTTTCTACGATTTCTTTGCACACAATTCTTTTCATACAGAGCTTCTAAAATATTCATAAATTCATCATATGATCTGTTAACATCATCAATATACACGTCCTTCCAGTTTTGCTTCTGTAAGTCATCTTTTAATTGATCCATAGCTTTTTTTTAATGTGTTTATTATTTTTTCTTAATTGTAACTTCGTTTGTAATGTTTTGATCATTTCTGTAGATAGTGAAAACTGGTAAATGATCACTTAATAAAATAAAATAAATGTCACATTTTTGTCATATGTGTATGTTTCCCATACTTGACAGACGAAATTGGCCTCTGCATTTAACCCAACCACCACCAGGTGGTGCAGTGAGCAGCCGTAGTCAGCGCCCAAGGAGCTGGAGAATTAGGTGTGCACTCATAGACACCCCAAGGTGTGTAGTGGCCGGGGTGCGAACCCGCGTCCTTCGGGTCCCAAGTCCCAAGACCTGCCACTACACCATCTTGGCTCCTAAAAAATCAGTTGTTAAGATACCACCTGTCACATCCCCATTTGTTATATTTGTGAAAATGTTGTCAATTATCGTAGCACTATGAGTTGTAATTCTTGTTGGTTTTGATATTAACGGATAAAGATTTAAACTATACATTGAATTTAGAAATGTGCTGATGTTATTTGAATCTGTTTTATTTCCCAGGTCAATATTAAAGTCTCCACACAAGAAAACTTTTTTATTTAAACTCTTTTCCAATAGTTGTATGATTTTATCGGTGAATATTTCTATATTTGATCCTGGTGATCGATATACACAACTTATGGATATGTTTTTAGCATTTTCGTTTAATATTTCTATTGTTATTATTTCCATAAGATTGTCAACAATTATTGACATTTCATTAATTATTCTACATTTTATTTCATTTTTGACAAATAGAGCTACTCCACCACCTTTTTTATTGTTTCTGTTTAAATGATATAATTCATATCCTTCGATGTGAACATTATTTTTGTTTTCATCATTAAGCCATGTCTCTGACAGTGCTATTAATGTAAAAGTTCTGTTTAACTGTTTTAAATAATCTGTTATTTTGGATATATTTGCATTTATACTTCTACTATTGATGTGAATAATAGAGAGATCTCCATTTGTTATATTGATGTCATTAAACTGTTCTTCATTATAGTATTCACAGTCTTTTATAGCAGGATAAAAGTTTGCATCAACCACATCTTCAACATTGTATATTTTAAACTCTGAGTCTTCGTTTGTTGTTGTCATGTTTTAATGTATTTGTTTGTTTGTTCATTTTTGTCAATTTTTGTGTATGAACATGTGATAGTGGTTGGTGATTTGTCATTTTTGAGCTCATCAAAATGTGTCTAAGTCTTTCAGATCTTTGATTATTTTAGCTTGAGAACTTTCATGTACTTTGATCCATATGTTTCCGTTACTTGTCCAAGTTAGTGTTTTTATTTATTTATTTTTTTTCAACAACCGTGCTTTATGTGCAATGTTTGCGTTTTTTTTAGTTAGGTGTTCATTCATGTAGACATTAGTTTTTATGAGTTTCTTTGACTGCATCATTACCCTGTTTCTTTGTTTCCTTCCAATGAATCTGACGACTACTGATGGTTTAAGTTTGTCAGCTCTATTGGGCAGTGTGTAACAGGTGGAAATGTCTTCATGTTTAATGTTAATGTTTTTGTCATTTAAGAAAGTGACTACCTGATCCTCCAGAGACAGCAGTTGTTCTGGTCGTCCTTCTTCAGTCGTGGTATCACCTCTAACTACCTCTGCCGATGTCCGGCGTTTAACCTCAAGTCCAGAAATTACCATATTCTCGCCTCTTATGTATTGTTCCATGTCATCACACTTTTGTTCCAATTGAGCTAATCGTTCATCTCTGATGATCTCCTGAGCTTTCATTTGCTTGATCTCCTCTAGCAGTTGAGTAATGTTTTTTGCTCAGCTCTCAAACTTGCAAGTTCCTCAGTGAGATATTTTATTGCTTTTTCCAATTCCTCCATTAACTCCAAATTTTTATCCACCGAGTTTTGTCCCTGCGACTCCTGTTTCTTTTTTTCCCCAGGACTCATCTCGCCTACTTCTTCTGGCCTGGATACAGAAATTCACAGTTCCACAGCAACTCGCTCGCCGATCTGCCCCCGTCCACAGCAACTCGCTCGCTGCTCAGCTCCCGTCCACAGCAACTCGCTCGCTGCTCTGCTCATGTCCAACAGTAACCAGCTTGCTGTTCTGCTCCCGTCCACAGCAACTCGCTCACTGCTCTGCTCCCGTCCACAGCAACTCGCTTCTCTGCTCCCGTCCACAGCAACTCGCACGTTGCTCTGCTCCCGTCCACAGCAACTCGCTCGCTGCTCTGCTCCCGTCCACAGCAACTCGCTCACTGTTCTGCTCCCGTCCACCCCAACTCGCTCGCTGCTCTGCTCCCGTCCACCGCAACTCGCTCGCTGCTCTGCTCTCGTCCACAGCAACTCGCTCGCTGCTCTGCTCCCGTCCACAGCAACTTGCTCGCTGCTCAGCTCCCATCCAACAGCAACTTGCTTGTTGCTCTGCTCCCATCCAATAGCAACTCGCTTGTTGCTCTGCTCATGTCCAACAGCAACTCGCTCGTTGCTCTGCTCACGTCCAACAGCAACTCGCTCGCGGCTCTGCTCCCGTCCAACAGTTACTCGCTCGTTGCCCTGCTCCCGTCCAGCAGCAACTCGCTCGTTGCTCTGCTCCCGTCCAACAGCAACTCGCTCGTTGCTCTGCTCCCGTCCAACAGCTACTCGCTCGTTGCTCTGCTCCCGTCCAACAGCAACTCACTCACTGCTGTGCTTCCTTCCACAACAACTCACTCGTTGCTCTGCTCACGTCCACAGCAAACAGCTTAGCGCAGGTCCTGTCCAGGTCCGTTTGAATCCACCGTGTTGCCTTCCAAGCCAGGACAGAGTGAACTGAAGAGGAAATTTGACCATATAGTGGACCATATTTTGAGCCACTAAATTTCAAAATAGCCAGTGCCTAACCTACTAAATGAGCCATCTCTACCATTCGTTTAAGTATGTAATGCTAAAAAGATTGACCAGATGGCACTGTGACAGTCAATGGTATGTTGGTCTTTCCTTCCTCCAACCAGAAGTCAAAAACCAGGACATCAAGCCTTCATGTTTCTGAGTAAACTTTGAAAGTTATGGATGCTTTTAAAAAAATTTTTTACATCTTTTGTTGATAAAGACCTTACTAAATGGAATTATGACCCTTGATGCAGCACAAAAACTCAAATTGTTTAATATTTTTTAAATGTACTTGACCAAATTGTTAAGTTGATCTATTTCTGTAAATATGACTTTTTAAGTGTTAGAACATCATGAATATGCTGAAGTAATTTTTATTACTCCTTACTTTTAGGAGCCAAGATGGTCTAGTGGCAGGGTTTTTGACTACGGACCCGAAGGTCGCGGGTTCGCGCCCCGGCCACTACCCAGCTTGGGGTGTCTATGAGTGCACACCTATTTCTCCAGCTCCCCGGGCGCTTTCGGGCTGTTCACTGCACCACCTGGTAGGTGGTTGGGTTAAATGCAGAGACGAATTTCGTCTGTGTATGGGAAACATACGCAGATGACAGGAATATACATTATTTTATTATTATTATTTTGTTGCTTCATAAGTTCAATAGAGAGAAGCATGTAGAAATGATCTCAATACTGTTTTAATGAAATAAGACAAGTTGGTATTATAGTACTAGCTCTGGTAGAAGTGGTTAATTATAATTTCATCTTTTTTAGCAAGTTTCATATAAAAAATTAATTCAACCTTTATTTAAACAGATAAGTCACATTGAGCCAAAAATATTCATTTACAAGTGAGACCTGTTGGACAGACAATAAAAGTGGTGAAAAATGACACATAGGGTTTGGAGACAAAAAATTCCTAACCCATTTTTGACCTCTGCTTGAAGGTCAAAAATGTGGTAATGAAGCACATGATGACGCTGACATTACACAAAGGGGGGTGAGTCAAAGGCAGTGAGCAAGCCAGCCCGCAGAGGCAGTGCAGAGTTCAGATAGAATCACTCAGTTCATATACAGTAGTTCCCTCTGGAGATCTGTGCACACTCACAGGGGGGTTGCCGAGGATGGCCAGAGGCGAATTCAGAGTCCTGAAATGATGACAAAATGTTTATTCAGTTGGGCTCCACTGAAAAATCTGTGGAATTCCTCAGTAGAAGAGTTAGAAGGGTGAGAGCATCAGGTTTACAAAACTTCTCCAGACGTGTTGAGATAAGACGGCCTGTCAAGACCCGTCATTGAGCCAAATTTCAGATAAACACGATTGTTTTGGGGACAGGCAGAACTTTAATGACATCTACCTTCAGTCTGTGTTGGTCCACTCGCTTTCGAAATGTCTAAATTAAAATGACCATACCAATGGAACGTGCCTGAGGAAATCCCCGAGATCTAATCCATTCAGCCAAATGTTTGGGTTCTCGAGACATGAACCAAGCCATCATGTAAGGCAGGCAGCCTGACCAGGTCCAGATTTGCCGCTGACGCCTTCCTTGTGTGTTGATAGACCAGGAACCAGCCGAATCCAAAAAGCAGGAACCAGTTGTCATAAATCCAATTAAATATGCGTCCTTAAGATCCACAGATGACAGCAGAGATAAACACATCATCAAGTCTTCCAAGTCGATGAGATATCCAGCTGTGTGCATGCTAACAGGGCAAATTGTCTCGCCTACAGCCTGTCTTCTCTTTGAAGAAATGTTATCAGTTGTGCTGAGGGACCAATTGACCAAATTGAAGTCCATAATTATGATTCTGAAGATTTTGAAGAAGAGAGGCTCTCAAACAGTTTCACAGACAAGACAAAGCAAAAGCAAAGCGGAGACCGAGATGAGACGTTCGACCTTGAGAAGAGCAAGTGTTGAATGAAAATGAACATTAAAGTGTTGGAATTGGTATGTTATAGAAAAAAAATTTGATTGTTGTCATCACCCAAGGAAGTTAGGAATGAAAAAACAAGATATTGTTTCATAAACTTTGTCTTGGTGGGGTAGTGAAGGGTTAAGCCGCTTGTGTTTTTCTCTTTTTTTAATAAGTTCACTTTCTATTCTGCCATTTCAGCCTCTTCCCCCTCTTTCTCGTAAATGCCACACCCTGCTGCTTCTCTGCTCCACATTCTTTGTCCTCTCCTTTGAACAAAACTCTTGAGATTCCTCTTGATCAACATCACAAACTTTGCTGTGTCTTTATCGTACCATTAGGAATATTTTATCTGCTTCTTTTTGCCCTCCTGCTGGATTTTCTCCACCTGACTCAACTATCTTTGGGTTTCTTTCAGGTAAAGGGGGAGGTTTATAAGTTTTTGGCTGAGTTTAAAAACATTATTCTGACTATGTTGTGTGTCTGTGCATGCATATATGTAACTGATGACATGTGAAATGTTTGATCCAAAGTTTACTATTTCTCTTTCAGTTTGCGTTCTTAAACATGGATGAGTTTGTTCGTGGCAAACTAAATGAGTGGGGTCTGAGTGAATGCATACAAAAATTTCAAGGTGATGTATTAAAATGTTTTGTTGTTTAATGCAAGTACTATGGTCTTACTACTTACTGTACTTTGTACTGGGACAGCTGTGGCTGAGTGGTTAGATCAGTCACTCTCCCAGGGGAGAGTTGAGGGTTCGATTCCACAGTAGTCACAGATTGAAGTGTCCCTTGGCAAGACACTGAAAGATCAAACCATATAAATTCATTGCTGCTGATCTTGTGTGTTTTAATGTTATAAATTAGTGATAATAGCAAAGATGGTACATTTAGTTACTACACGCAGCTCTGACTGTGTGGCACTTAAACATGTAAGTTGAGTGGCTTGCATGTTTGAGCCTGAACTTTCCCAGAAGTTATGCAGTATTGTGTCAGCAGAAGGCTTTGCACTCAAAATGTGAATCAGGCAAGTTGTCAAATTACAGCAATCCTCAAAAATGGGAATCTAAATAATGTAGTTTAGCATTGACAGTTTGTAGTTTATACTCAAAATGTACCAAATAGTTTATGCTTATCTTTGTAAAAACCTGACAAAAATACTGATACAAACTCAATTACTTTGTGAAGTACTGTAGGATTGAAGCGTTTTATGAAGTCAGTCATTAAATTAGAAAGCTCCTCTATATGTGTGTCACCAGATTAGGAATACAGGCATCAGTTTTGGTCAAGCAGAGCTGTGTTACCTCATAATGAAAGAATGTGATTATCTTACGAGAAGTGCAGGCGTCAGAACATCTGGGCATAAGGCCAGTCTGTAGATACTTTTTGCCAAAACTGCTTATGTGTGCGTGCTTGTGCAAGTCTTCTGACACACATGGAAGATATAAATAAGGACATAAAAAACATCCCATTGGGGGTTCTCCATTCGGCTTTTGTGCCGTTCAGAGATTCCGTACCCCAACGTTGCTGTCAAATCAGAATCGAAGTCATTAAATTATTTAAGAATTAAAGGATCAATTATTAAAAATCTCTTACAGTATTATTTAAACGTTTAGTGTTTTCTGGCCAACTTTGATGGAGATACATTAAACAAGCTAAGAGGAGAAACATACTAATTCATAACGTACTGCATACTAATATACTAATTCATAAGACTTTAAGTCCAAGTTGGCTACCAATCATTTTGTCATTTTACACCAAAATTCACACATAGTTGTTTATCTAGCTTCCAAATGGCTTGATAACTTGATAACCACTGACATCAACTTTTGCTTCCTTTGTGCTTTTCTACTCATACTGGTGGAAAAGCTTACCAAAATCATTTGATGGATGATTTCTTCAAAATTAGATATTACTATTTACTACATCAAAATGTACAGATGAAAAATTCTAAAGTGAAAAATTAAACGTAAGTCTTTTTTAACAATGTTAAGGTGAGGATGAAAATCTAATAAGTCAGCAGGAACATCCATCCATCCATCCATCCATCCATCCATCCATCCATTATCTTTAACAACTTCTTCCTTTCTGGGTCGTGGGGGTCACTGGTGCCCAAGTCCAGCTATTACTGTGTGAGAGGAGGTGTACACCCTGGACAGATGTCCAGTCCATTACAGAGACACATAGAGACAAATGAGACAAACAACCATTCACCCTCTCTTTCACACATAGGAACCATTTAGACTTGGAGTCACTAATAAGCCAAACATGCATGTTTTTGGTCTGTGGGAGGAAACCGGAGTACCTGGAGAAAACCCACGCTTGCACGTGATGGAGAGAACATGCAAACTCCACCCAGAACTTTAGCAATACAGGAAACAAATGTCTGCCCCACTAACATGCATGCTCAGAAGCTGCTGTTGTTTTTTTTTTTCAGTAGTTTTAAAACTATACCTTAATAAATTTCATTTCATTAATGCACATTTGTTTTATTCTTGTTACAGATGAAGCCATTGATGAGGAACTGTTCAAAGGTCTCAAGGAGCAAGACATTGAGCAACTGATTCCTAAAGTGAACTCTAAGATTATATTCAGGAAGAAGTTTGAAGAGTTCAAGGTATAAAATATGATTTGATGTTGTTTATTAGGCCTGGTACTGTACATTTAATTTATATTTATATAAACATTTTACAGTAAAACAATTATTAAATGTTGCATACAGATTAAACAAATTGGCACTGACAATCAACAAGTCCACTAAATTGGTTTGAATTTGTTGATATTTTGGGATTACATTAAAGTACTTTTCAGGAGAAAGAACCCAAACAAAGTTTTTAGATAATTTCACTCTGTAATTGTGAAATCAGATGAATTACTAAATTACTAGTTTAGATGGGCTAAAGAGTATTTTGTCTACAGTGTCAACTGGAGCAAGAAGAATCAACTGGTTTGACTGAGGTAATGAAAATCTTTATATTCACAGTTATTTAATCAGAGAACTTACGTATTCTTCATACATGTTCATTTTGAGACACTGCCCCGAGGCAGTCATCTCCATGGTTATAACACTGCATTGCTGTTAAGTGAAAACAGTAAACTTTAATTCATTCATTCATTCAACCTTTATTTAGTCAGGTAAATCTTTTGAACCTCATGGGCTCATTTACGAAAGCGACCTGCTAAAACTAAAGAACAATGAACAGCAGTGGTAGAATTTCCTTAAACAATAAACAATAAACAAACAAACAATAAACAATAGAAAACAAAAGAGAGAAAAAAACAAAAGAAAGTTTTTTTTTTTAACAAAGTATCAAAAAACTAGCAAAACATTATAAGGTAGACGTATAAAATCAAAGACAGGAACAAATCTGCATTGGTTTTTGCCAGGATTCCAACAGATTCTGAAAACCATTTAGAGAAGTCAAGGTCGAGAGCTTCAGATCTTTTTGTAAGATATTCCATGAAGCAGGAGCGGAGTAGGAGAAGGCCCTTTTTCCAAGTTCAGTCCTCACTGACGGAACACTGCAGGTAATGGAGTGGTAATGTTAATGATAACAACAGTTCCTTTTTGTGGACAAGACATTGTTGTGTCTTCTTCAGGATCCTTTTAAACTAATCTTTGATTGTAAGAGTACAGTATAAGTGCATAATTACCATGAGTAAACTTTAAATATAATGTATGCAATCACATTTATAAATGTTATGAATGGCAAAATAATGTGAATCCGCTGTTTATTTTTATTCACAGGTGCAGCCATCCACCAATGATGCAGGTGAGAAATACAATGTTTAATATTTATTTTAGATCATGTTTTCCATAGATGAAACCATGAGAGACTGAAGTGACATAATTTTTTTTTTAAATTGCTTTAAAAATGTAACAAGGAAAAAGAAAACGGGATCTTCAGGGAGAATCAAGCAAGCAACAAACACCAGCTAAACGGAATTGCAGGGCTGAATTGCAGGGTATTTATTATTATGAGATCTTTTATGTTGTTGTATTTCAAACCAAGTGGGAATATACAGTTCTATTTCGTGTAAGCTATGCCCTTTAAAGGCTGTCGCTATTGGGTTTACCCGCGCGCAGCGCGCCTAACACTGAAAACTTCTAGTCCACACCCACCTGCTGTGGGCCCCACCCGGTCCGCTATAAAACTGCATCTGGACTGGGTTTCGGCTCCCATTTTTCTTCATCCAACGCAAAGAACACACAATGACTTCTACTATGATGACTTCAACTAAAAAGACCATCCGTTTGTGCGTTGTGCGCCAGATGGGCTACATCCTATCTATGGACCTGCACGCTTTCTGTGAAAGCTGCCTAGGAGCTGACCATGCTTGGCAAGTTCTGGATCCGCTCTTCTCCTGCCCAGCCTGAAAAAAAATTTCGGCTGAAGAGAAACAGCGCCTGTGTGAGCTCTTCTCCTCCAAGGAAGACGAGTTTCAACCGAGGGGGGACTGTTCGCTCAATTATTTTTTTTACTCGCTTGATGCAGAGTTTGCGAACACGTCCCCCTGTGAAACTGAGACAGCTAGCAGCCACGCTACATCCTGCCTTTTTGGAGGTTTGGAGCCGGTACTGCCTTCCCGCTCTGAAGCTGAAACATCTAGCGGCCGCCCTCCATCCTGCCTTTCCGGAGGCTTGGAGCTGCTCGTGTCAGAGAGTCAGAGTCAGAGTCAGAGAGTCTTTATTGTCATTTGCACCGCATGTGGTACATGAGATGAAAACGAGATTATGTACACGAGGTCCCAGTTACATCCAACAACAAATGAAAGAGAAAAACAGTAATAACATCTAGAACTAACTAAGAAAAGCATCAACTAGTAATACACTAAGCCTAATATAGTGGGAATAAACAGCAGCACGAACATGAGTTTGTATGAGCAGATGGTCACAGATGAACACAGATGAATACAGCAACAAGAAAACAGATCAGCATCAGCATGATGTGATATTTTGCAGTGTTTATTTTTTATTTTATTTTTATTTATTCATGAGTCTAACAGCCTCAGGGTAGAAGCTGTTCCTCAGTCTAGTGGTTCTACATTTGATGCTCCTCAACCTCCGTCCTGAGGGGAGTGGGGCAAAGAGTGAGTGTGCTGGGTGAGTGAGGTCTTTCATGATGCAGGTGGCTCTTTTCCTGCATCTGGAGGTGTAAATGTCTGTGATGGTGGGGAGACTGACTCCAACAGACTTCTGTGCAGCCTTCACCACTCTCTGCAGAGCTTTCCTCTCTTCAACTGTGCAGCCTCCATGCCACACGTTGATGCTGGAGCACAGGACGCTCTCCACTGCACACCTGTAGAAGGAGGTGAGGACTGGGCTGCTCAGACCAGCTCGTCTCAGCCGTCTGAGGAAGTGTGTCTCTCTGTGTGTGAGAGCCCAAGTCTGCAGCTTGGCCCCTGCCTTTGTGAACGTGTTTCTCTGTCTCTCCCCCTCGCTGTGTGTGTGTGAAAGTGTGATTTTAAGCTATTAAGAAAAACAACGAAAAAAGTATAAAATAATCATAGGAAGCAACCATAGAGATAAAAACGATATCTGAAAATTTATCATTACTGACTTACAAGATAAGAACGGTGCTGACAAAATGGCAGATAATAAATCTAATGAAAAAAACACAAGAGATAAACTTACTACTGGTAGTTTTAAAACAGATTTTTATTTAAATAACTTCACAAACCAAAAACTTGATATTGCTTTGCTTGAAGCTTGTCGATGGATCTTTTCCTAAAAACACAGAAAAAACAATCAGGTTACACTTTTATTCAGCTATAGGACAAAAATTATTTGAGGCATCGGTTGATAAAGGAGGGGCTGCCAGGCCGACACCGCATCTGTTTTTCTGTTTTTCTGTCCATCTAAACTTAACTAAATTTAACTGAAATGTTAATCGTTTTATTTTCTACACTTATAAGATAATTATAGATGTATAATTTCATCTCTGAAACAGTGGACAGAGGTGATACATTCATCTGAATATTCTGCTAAAATTGAACTCTTGAAATAAATATTTGCATGCATGTTTTAAAACAAATAAATACAGTACTGTATAGCCGAATGACATACTAACATTTGAGAAATAGATCAATCTTGTTTACAAAATTATAGTCCAAATATTTTAGTCTTTAAGGCTTAACAACGTTAAAATCTGACAATTTAACAGTGGGCTTCACGTTAGCATTTTAGCGTAGCTAAATCACTAATGGGACCCTGCTGAGGGTGTAGAGCTGGTCTAGTGTTCCACGACCAGGACGAAAACCACACTGCTCCTCCTGAATCCGAGGTTCGACTATCCGACGGACCCTCCTCTCCAGAACCCCTGAATAGACCTTACCAGGGAGGCTTAAGAGTGTGATCCCTCTATAGTTGGAACACACCCTACGGTCCCCCTTTTTGAATAGGGGAACCACCACCCCAGTCTGCCAATCCAAGGGAACTGCCCCCGATGTCCACGCGATATTGCAGAGTCGCGTAAGCCAACACAACCCCACAACATCCAGAGCCCTAAGGAACTCAGGACGAATCTCATCCACCCCCGGAGCCTTGCCACCGCGGAGCTTTTTAACCACCTCGGCGACCTCAGCACCAGAGATTGGAGAGCCCGACCCAAAGTCCCCAGGCTCCGCTTCCTCAGTGGAAGACGTGCCAGTAGGATTGAGGAGGTCTTCGAAGTATTCCGCCCACCGACTCACAACATCCCGAGTTGAGGTCAACAGCACGCCATCCCCACCATAAATGGTGTTGGTCGCGTACCGCTTTCCCCCCCTGAGACGCCGGATGGTGGACCAGAATCGCCTCGAAGCCGTACGGAAGTCATTCTCCATGGCCTCTCCGAACTCCTCCCACGCCCGAGTTTTTGCCTCCGCAACCACCCGAGCCGCATGCCGCTTGGACTGCCGGTACCTAAGATAAGATAAGATAAGATAAGATAAGATGCCTTTATTAATCCCACAGTGGGGAAATTTACATTGTCACAGCAGCATAGAGGACAGGGACCAGTTCAGAAAAATGTTAAAATCAGCTATCAGCTGCTTCTGGGGTCCCACAGGCCAAAAAGGCCCAATAGGACTCCTTCTTCAGCTTGACAGCATCCCTCACCACCGGCGTCCACCACCGGGTTTGAGGGTTGCCACCACGACAGGCACCAACAACCTTGCGGCCACAACTCCGATAAGCTACCTCGACAATAGAGGCGCGGAACATGGCCCACTCGGGCTCAATGTCCCCCGCCTCCCTCGGAACGTGTTCAAAGCTCTCCCGGAGGTGGGAGTTAAAGCTCCGTCTTACGGGAGACTCTGTCAGACGTTCCCAGCAGACCCTCACAATACATTTGGGTCTGCCAGTTCTGACCGGCATCCTCCCCCACCATCGGAGCCAACTCATCACCAGGTAGTTGTAGACAGCTCCGCCCCTCTCTTCACCCGAGTGTCCAGGACATGCGGCTGCAGATCAGATGAGATGACAACAAAGTCGATCATCGAACTACGACCTAGGGTGTCCAGGTGCCAAGAGCACATATGGACACCCTTATGCCTGAACATGGTGTTCGTTATGGACAATCCATGACAAGCACAGAAGTCCAACAACAGAACACCATTCGGGTTCAGATCAGGGGGGGCATTCCAGTGTTAATTTTGACAGCTATTTTTAATTTAGTTTTAGTCTTAGTCATGTGACTAAAACATCATTTAGTTTTAGTCATTACTTAGTCATCAGAATTTTTTTTTGTTTTAGTCTAATTTTAGTTGACAAATCAATGAAAACATTTAGTCGACTAAATCTACAGTCAATTAAGTCGACTAAGTTATACATAGTAAAAACTTTTCATCAATTCTCTGTAGTTACTAAAACAAAACAATGTTTTAACCATAATATTAATATTAATATGCAATACATACAACAACAAATAAAACTTTTTTCAAACATTATTTGTCTAACCTTGCTTTTAACAGTAAAACTACAAGCAGTACTTGAATCCAGTGTTAATTTTGACAGCTATTTTTAATTTAGTTTTAGTCTTAGTCATGTGACTAAAACATCATTTAGTTTTAGTCATTACTTAGTCATCAGAATTTTTTTGTTTTAGTCTAATTTTAGTCGACAAATCAATGAAAACATTTAGTCGACGAAAATAATTAGTCGACAAAATTAACACTGGGGCATTCCTCCCAACCACACCCCTCCAGGTCTCACTGTCATTGCCCACGTGAGCGTTGAAGTCCCCCAGCAGAACAAGGGAGTCCCCAGGAGGCGCACCCTCCAATACCCCCTCCAAGGACTCCAAAAAGGGTGGGTAATCTGCGCTGCCGTTTGGCGCATAGGCACAAACAACAGTCAGAGCCCGTCCCCCCACACGTAGGCGAAGGGAGGCTACCCTCTCGTTCACCGGGGTGAACCCCAACGTACAGGCACCAAGATGGGGGGCAACAAGTATGCCCACTCCTGCTCGGCGCCTCTCACCAGGGGCAACTCCAGAGTGGAAGAGTGTCCAACCCCTCTCAAGGAAACTGGTTCCAGAGCCAGAGCCATGCGTTGAGGTGAGTCCGACTATTTCTAGCCGGAACCTCTCAACCTCACACACTAGCTCAGGCTCCTTCCCCACCAGAGAGGTGACATTCCATGTCCCAATGGCCAGCTTCTGTAGCCGAGGATCAGACCGCCAGGGTCCCCGCCCTCGGCCACCACCCATTCCACAATGCACCCGACCCCTTTGGCCCCTCTCACAGGTGGTGAGCCCATGGGAAGGGGGACCCACGTCTCCTCTTCGGGCTGTGCCCGGCCGAGCTCCATGGGTAAAAGCCCGGCCACCAGGCGCTCGCCAACGTGCCCCTCCTCCGGGCCTGGCTCCAGAGTGGGGCCCCGGTGACCCGCGTCCGGGCGAGGGAACATTGTTTCCATTAATTGAATTCATCATAAGGGGTCTTTGGGCTGCGCTTTGTCTGGTCCCTCACTTGGAGGGTGTGTGGGAGTTTGCCCAACCAGTTTACATGTGCTTTGTGGACTTGGAAAAGGCATTCGACCGCGTCCCTCGGGGGGTTCTGTGGGGGGTACTCCGGGAGTATGGGGTACCAGGCCCTTTGATATGGGCTGTTAGGTCCCTGTACGACCGGTGTCAGAGCTTGGTCCGCATCGCTGGCAGTAAGTCAGGCTCGTTTCCGGTGAGAGTTGGACTCCGCCAAGGTTGCCCTTTGTCACCGATTCTGTTCATAACTTTTATGGACAGAATTTCTAGGCGCAGCCAAGGTGTTGAGAGGATCCGTTTTGGTGGCCTTGGAATCGCTTCTCTGTTTTTTGCAGATGATGTGGTCCTATTGGCTTCATCAGTTCGTGATCTACAGCTTTCGCTGGAGCGGTTTGCAGCTGAATGTGATGCGGCCGGGATGAGGATCAGTTCCTCCAAATCCGAGGCCATGGTCTTGAGCCGGAAAAGGGTAGCATGCCTTCTCCGGGTCGGGGAGGAGGTCCTGCCCCAAGTGGAGGAGTTTAAGTATCTCGGGGTCTTGTTCACGAATGAGGGAAAACTGGAGCGTGAGATCGATAGGCGGATAGGTGCAGCGTCCGCAGTGAAGCGGGCGCTGTACCGGTCTGTCGTGGTGAAGAGAGAGCTGAGTCAAAAGGCAAAGCTCTCAATTTACCGATCGATCTACGTTCCCACCCTCATCTATGGTCATGAGCTTTGGGTTATGACCGAAAGAACAAGATCTCGGATACAAGCGGCTGAAATGAGTTTTCTCCGCAGGGTGGCTGGACTCTCCCTTAGAGATAGGGTGAGAAGCTCAGTCATCCGGGAGGGACTCGGAGTAGAGCCGCTGCTTCTCCACATCGAGAGGAGCCAGTTGAGGTGGCTCGGGCATCTGGTTAGGATGCCTCCTGGACGCCTCCCTGGTGAGGTGTTCCGGGCATGTCCCACCGGGAGGAGACCCAGAGGAAGACCCAGGACGCTGGAGGGACTATGTTTCTCGGCTGGCCTGGGAACGCCTTGGGATTCCCCCAGAGGAGCTGCTCCAAGTGGCTGGGGAGAGGGAAGTCTGGGCCTCCCTACTTAGGCTGCTACCCCCGCGACCCGACCCCGGATAAGCGGAAGAAAATGGATGGATGGATGGATAAATCACTAATGGCCCGATTTCATAGCATTTTAATCGGCAAAAAGTCCAAATTATTTTGCTAAAACCAAGCAGACAGGATTGTGTTTTTGTATTGAAAAGCTAATGGCGAAACGATCCGACTTTAATATGTTAAAATTACACTTTTTGCGTCGAAAATGGCAGTTGGCTAGAAGCTAAAAGTTGCTAACAAAGACGTAGCTTCGGAGCTTCGTTCCTCCGTCTAAATTCTTAAATAGATTGTGATACTGTAATACTAAACATTTTAAATTGTGTTTTCTCTGCAAAAAGAAGCTGAATTCGCTTACCGGTTTTAGAAAGTACTTTTTGTAGATGATGAAGCACAGCATAATTCACAAGGCCTTGACATCATCCTTGTATGAGAAGAAATTTGACCCGGAAAGAGAAAGGTCAAAGCTCAGCCTTTCCCTTAAAAACATACACACTTCTTACCCCAAACAATGGTCAAAAAAAGGGTATTATGTTGAATTAAAGTACAATAATTGACGGTTTAAATTATCATAAGAAGCTTAGTAACTCAATTAAATAAACAGGTCAAATTGAGTTGTCAAAGACACTTTTTAACTACACTTTAAGTTGAAACACCCAGTTTAAATTAATCATTCTAAATGATTTCACCATACCTAAGAAAATGTTTTTTAGATTTTAAGAGCTGTTTCCTTTTAAGAGTTATCTACCGCAGCAACGCACATAAATCGCCAAGGGGGCGTGTGTTCAGCCCAGCTGCTGAACACAGCTAGGAAACTGCTCTACTGGGAACGTACACACTTACACTCGATCAAAGCAGTTTATATCCCAGGCGTTCTAAACAGAGGAGCAGATAATATGTTGAGAGGAGACCCTCTGGACAGGGATTGGTGTCTCCATCCAGATCTAATCTCACACATCTGGAGCAGGTTCGGGAGAGCGGAGGTGGACCTGATGGCCACTCGGGAGAACTCTCAGTGCGCTCTGTTTTTCTCCCTAAACCCACGGGATGCTTCCCCGCTAGGAGTGAACGCGTTTGCGCACAAACCATGGCCAAAAAATGTATGCCTTCCCCCAGTTCCTCTGTTGTCAGCATTGCTGGATAGGGTGAGGGAGGAGAAATTGACAATGATTCTGATCGCCCTGGAATGCACGAACGTCCCATGGTTCCCGGTTCTGCAGCAGCTGACGAGTCAATCATGGAAGCTGCCGTGGAGAGAGGACACACTCCTGCAGGTGGGAGGAGCAATCAGGAGTTTTCCTATGATAAGTCAACACCTTTGGGTCTGGTTGCTGAACGAGAACGCTTAGAAATTTTTGATTTTTCTAAAGATGTAATATGTACCATCCAGGGAGCATGCGCAAAATCCACTACAGCTGTTTACGCTTCTAAATGGGCTGCTTTTCAGCGATGGTGCCTAGAAAAAGAGGTAGATCTGACTTCATGTCTCCTGGGCTACATTTGATCCTATCTGCAGCTGCTGTTGGACAGAAATTTAGTTTTCAGCACAATTAAAACATATGCTGCAGCAATCTCTTCCTGTCATGAAGGTTTCAATGATGGAACAGTTTTCAATCACCCCTTAACAAAACATTTTTTGAAAGGTGTGTGCTGGCTTAGACTAGTGACACATGCTCTAGTACCACAATGGGACTTAGTATTCGTGCTGAGAGCAATAACTAAAGATCCGTTCGAGCCTTTGGACCAGATACCTTAGAAGTATCTGTCATTTAAAACAGCCTTGTTATTAGCTCTGACATCAGCTAAAAGAGTGAGCGACTTGTCAGGTCTGTCCCTCACTCCTACTTGTCTCAAAATTCAAGGAAATGGAAGTTCTCCGACCAAATTATGCTTTTATGCCCAAAAACATAACAAGTTCGTTCAGGTCCAGAGTTATTACGCTTGACGGTTTCTGTCTTCCTCCCCACAAAACTATGGAGGAGTAACAATTTCACCTGCTCTTCCCAGTACGCACACTCAGGTGTTATGTGACACGCACAGCCGTGGTACGTAAATCCGATCAGTTGTTTGTACACTTCAGGGAATGATCACAAGGTCTGCCTTTATCCTCCCAACGTTTGTCACATTGGTTATGTGAAACTATCTCACATGCCTACAGTTCTTCTGGTCCGAGAGGTTCTTGCATCAAGAAACTTGACCATTGCAGATGTTTCTAAATACTATACTTATCCAACATACATGCCATTGTTGATTTTAACTTCATCTACTCAACCAATGTCTGTCTGCTTGTTATGTATATAATGTCTATAGAAGTCTGTCTCATCCTGTTGGTTTTGAACTGTCAACGTCTATTATTGTAATTGTAATTTTCTTTATTTTCTTTTTTGGTAAATGCAAATGCTTATTGTCAATTACCATGTGTCATGTGCTACTGACCACTTTACCAGGTCACCCTTGTAAAAGAGATCTTGATCTCAATGGGCTCTACCTGGTAAAATAAAGGTGATTGATTGATTGAGTGATTGATTGATTGATTGATTGATTGATTGATTGGTCTCCAACCACCTGAAGGACTCAGGGCTCATTCCACAAGGGGGATTTCAACCTCCACGGCCCTGCACAGAGGAGTGTATGTGTAGGACATTTGCTCTGCTGCCTCATGGTCATCACCGACCCTCTTCATCCGTTTTTATTTACGAGATGTTTCCAGCTCTTCACTGACACATTCAGATCTCAGAGTTATGACAGAGGGATTTTTTTTCACAGTCAAACAACTATAATAAAATAAAATTAAAATAAGAAAGGAAAACAACAATAAAGCAACTATCGACAAAACAATACAGCTTTGTTTCTGTCTTTATTTGGTGGATGTTGTTTTGTACAATTATTCCTTCAAACAGGAAAATTCCTTCTTCCTCATTGGAAATGTTTCCTTTCTTGTCTGATATGAATAAATATTCCTTCAGCTAAGATTAGGCACAGAGGCTGCATGCCTGTAATCAAGTACGTACCAGATGCATGAAACAATGGTGCGTAATTACGCTTGAATAAAGAATGAGGTTTAGGCGGATGTCAGGGTGTTTGTTATGGTTCTCAGACAGACCCAGTGAGTCATGGACCATATCCTACTCCGTCCTTTAAACCCAATAGTGACAGCCTTTAAAGGGCGTAGCTTACATGAAATAGAATGTTGGTTATGTATTGTAACCCCAGATTATATGAGTGTAAGCATAGCCCTTTAAAACCTGGGCCTCACTGGCTCTCAAATGGCTGAAGAAAAGAATATGCTTTTGGGAGCCGAACCCCGGTCAAGATGCGGTTTTATAGTGGACTGGGTGGGGCCCACAGCAGGTGGGCGTGGACTAGAAGTTTTCAGTGTTTGGCACGTTGCACGCGGGTAAACCCAATAGCAACAGCCTTTAAAGGGCTACGCTTAGACGCAGAATCTGGGATTACAATACGTAACCAACGATCAATATCATATGGTGAAATTACTGTAGAAATTTCATCATTGGTGGCAAACCATCATAACGTTTTTGTACATGTCTTGCCAGGATCATAGTAAACTTCATGTTGGATTTGCAAAAAATATCACTTGCATTTCTTTTGTGAAAGGCCACACGAATGAGCAAATACTAAATAGAGCATCCCTATAATCTAAAATGTTTCTTGTTAAAGTGGTTTTATTTAATTTATTTAATCATTTTTTTGCTGACAGATGCAAAAATACGGCATCGTGTGAAAGAGATAATGGATGGTGTTCTTGCTCAACTGGACAAACAGAACAACACAGACCTCAATCAGTTCCTGAAGTAGGTGCATCTTCAGTCTTCAAACTGCAAAGACTTAAGTTTTGTACATTTTTATAGACCAGAAAACAATAAAAATTAGTTTGACTGAAACTACTTTGTAAATACTTTTAGCGAGCTGTCACTCCAGTTCAAATCCAGCCAAAGGACCTTTCTGGTGGAATTTGCATGTTCTCTCCATGCATATGTGGGTTTTCTCCGGGTACTCCAATTATCTCCCACAGACCAAAAAACATGAAATATCTAGAAAATAGGTTTTGTTAGACTAAATTGAAGCCTGTCAAGTGTTGACCAATGAAATCTGTTTGCTCAAAATGTCAGAGAATGAATGTTAGTTCTTAACAGGAAAAACATCAAGGATCTGGAGACAGACAAGAGAGAACTGGTTGGTGTTTTTGGCAAAACTGGAGCTGGAAAGAGTTCTTTGATTAACGCTGTCATTGGTGAGAAGAATCTTTTGCCTTCTGCAAGATTCAGTGCATGCACCTCAGTCATAACAAAAGTGGAGTCCAACATGCAAGAAAACCACTATGAAGCAGAGATTGAGTTTATAGGAAAAGAGGTAAAATCAACCATAAAAAACATTTACTTGCATTTAACGCCAATTAAAGCATATGTTGCAGAGGGCATTAAAAAAGTAAACCAATGTTTTTCAGGAATGGAGAGCTGAGGTTTGGTCAATGTTAAACTTTTTAGAGACCAATCCTGATGAAGAAAGAAGTCATGATGAAAAAGATGAGGCTGAAGATGACAACAATGATGATAGTGATGATGATGCTGATTATGAAAATAATAGTGAACGTCATGACAATATTGAAAAGCTTGTCAGCACTGTATGGAGAAGATTGGAGAGCGAAATCCTGTGAAGAGCTCATGGACAGAAAATACTTCAAAGACATTCTTGAATTTTGGGAAACTCCAAAGGCAATGATTTTAACATGTAAAACAGTAAGTAACAAGATTTCAATTAATTACACTTATCTCAAAGCATATTATAATAAATAATAGTTGTAATAATAATAATAAGAAGAAGAAGAAGAAGAAGAAGAACAATAATTATAATAATAATAGTAGTGCAATAATAAAGCTTATTTACCAAAGGCAAAATGTCTTGTTTTATACAGTATACACTTGGACCATTTTATATAATTTGATGAATATTTTCAGTGTTCATGAAAAAAAATAGGTCATTTTGATCTTACTTTTGCTTTTCTTTGTTTTGTAGGCTGAAGAGCTGTCTGCAGAATTACAGAAGTACACAAGCAATGTGACAAACGGAGATGTAAATGTGAGACGCTCGTACTGGCCACTGGTGAAGTGTGTGACTGTAAAAGTACCACAGAATCCACTTCTCCAGCATGTCACACTGGTGGACATTCCTGGAAATGGTGACCGCAACAAGAGCAGAGACACAATGTGGAAACAGGTCATTTAGACTTATGCACTATGGTTTTTACATGAAACAGTAACATTTAATTCATTTATATGAGGCAATGATATTTAACGATCACTATATCTATGATGCAACTTTAGATTATTGGCAACTGTTCTACTGTGTGGCTTGTGAGCGAAATAAACCGAGCAGCAGCAGACAAAGACTCCTGGGAGATCCTGAATAATGCTCATAGTCTCATTGGGAATGGTGGGGAGTGTCGTCAGATTCATTATATCTGTTCTAAATCTGAAGATGGTCACAAGTTTATTGATTGGTAAGTGAATTAAGATGTTAAATGTGCACAGTCAAATTAGACATTTAAACGACACATTATTAAATGAGCTTTTTAAAAGCATAATGGGAGTTTTAGTGTATGTGGTGTGGCTTCAGCATGCTGTTAAGATTTTAATATGAAAAATCCTTAAAAATAGACAAGAAGATAAACATGGTGACAGATGCAGATAAATACTCAAGGACACCAGTATTCTAGAAAATTTAGACTTTACAGGATTTGAATGATCATACTCCCAAGATAACATTTTAGATGTTGTTTACATTTTTATTTTATTTGGTCATTTAAGTAAAAAGTACAGATTTTAGTTCAACAATATGTAGTATGTTGAAACTATTGATGTGCTGGGTCAAATTAATGCAAAAACATTAATCTCTTAAGACTTTG
>JBBPBX010036463.1:0-16135 GCA_038048925.1 Garcialebias charrua | reverse complement strand
GACCATGGCCTCGGATTTGGAGGAACTGATCCTCATCCCGGCCGCATCACACTCGGCTGCAAACCGCTCCAGTGAAAGTTGTAAATCACGAACTGATGAAGCCAGTAGGACCACATCATCTGCAAAAAACAGAGAAGCGATTCTAAGGTCACCAAAACGGATCCTCTCAACACCTTGGCTGCGCCTAGAAATTCTGTCCATAAAAGTTATGAACAGAATCGGTGACAAAGGGCAACCTTGGCGGAGTCCAACTCTCACCGGAAACGAGCCTGACTTACTGCCGGCAATGCGGACCAAGCTCTGACACCGGTCGTACAGGGACCTAACAGCCCTTATCAAAGGGCCTGGTACCCCATACTCCCGGAGTACCCCCCACAGAACCCCCCGAGGGACGCGGTCGAATGCCTTCTCCAAGTCCACAAAACACATGTAAACTGGTTGGGCAAACTCCCACGCACCCTCCAGGACCCTGCTGAGGGTGTAGAGCTGGTCCAGTGTTCCACGACCAGGACGAAAACCACACTGCTCCTCCTGAATCCGAGGTTCGACTATCCGACGGACCCTCCTCTCCAGAACCCCTGAATAGACCTTACCAGGGAGGCTTAAGAGTGTGATCCCCCTATAGTTGGAACACACCCTACGGTCCCCCTTTTTAAATAGGGGAACCACCACCCCAGTCTGCCAATCCAAGGGAACTGCCCCCGATGTCCACGCGATATTGCAGAGTCGCGTAAGCCAACACAACCCTACAACATCCAGAGCCCTAAGGAACTCCGGGCGAATCTCATCCACCCCCGGAGCCTTGCCACCGCGGAGCTTTTTAACCACCTCGGCGACCTCAGCACCAGAGATCGGAGAACCCGACCCAAAGTCCCCAGGCTCTGCTTCCTCAGTGGAAGACGTGCCAGTAGGATTGAGGAGGTCTTCGAAGTATTCCGCCCACCGACTCACAACATCCCGAGTTGAGGTCAGCAGCACGCCACCTCCACCATAAATGGTGTTGGTCTCGTACCTCTTTCCCCCCCTGAGACGCCGGATGGTGGACCAGAATCGCCTCGAAGCCGTACGGAAGTCATTCTCCATGGCCTCTCCGAACTCCTCCCACGCCCGAGTTTTTGCCTCAGCAACCACCCGAGCCGCATGCCGCTTGGACTGCCGGTACCTATCAGCTGCTTCCGGGGTCCCACAAGCCAAAAAGGCCCAATAGGACTCCTTCTTCAGCCTGACAGCATCCCTCACTGCCGGTGTCCACCACCGGGTTCGAGGGTTGCCACCTCGACAGGCACCAACAACCTTGCGGCCACAGCTCCGATAAGCTGCCTCGACAATAGAGGCGCGGAACACGGCCCACTCGGACTCCATGTCCCCCGCCTCCCTCGGAACGTGTTCAAAGCTCTCCCGGAGGTGGGAGTTAAAGCTCCGTCTTACGGGAGACTCTGCCAGACGTTCCCAGCAGACCCTCACGATACGTTTGGGTCTGCCAGGTCTGACCGGCATCCTCCCCCACCATCGGAGCCAACTCACCACCAGGTAGTGGTCAGTAGACAGCTCCGCCCCTCTCCTCACCCGAGTGTCCAAGACATGCGGCCGCAGATCAGATGAGACGACAACAAAGTCGATCATCGAACTGCGACCTAGGGTGTCCTGGTGCCAAGAGCACATATGGACACCCTTATGCTTAAACATGGTGTTCGTTATGGACAATCCATGACGAGCACAGAAGTCCAATAACAGAACACCACTCTGGTTCAGATCAGGGGGGCCGTTCCTCCCAACCACACCCCTCCAGGTCTCACTGTCATTGCCCACGTGAGCGTTGAAGTCCCCCAGTAGAACAAGGGAGTCCCCAGGAGGCGCACTCTCCAATACCCCCTCCAAGGACTCCAAAAAGGGTGGGTAGTCTGAGCTGCCGTTTGGTGCATAGGCACAAACAACAGTCAGAGCCCGTCCCCCCACACGTAGGCGAAGGGAGGCTACCCTCTCGTTCACCGGGGTGAACCCCAACGTACAGGCACCAAGATGGGGGGCAACCAGTATGCCCACTCCTGCTCGGCGCCTCTCACCAGGGGCAACTCCAGAGTGGAAGAGTGTCCAACCCCTCTCAAGGAAACTGGTTCCAGAGCCAGAGCCATGCGTTGAGGTGAGTCCGACTATTTCTAGTCGGAACCTCTCAACCTCACACACTAGCTCAGGTTACCTGACTTTCCATATTTGCAACTACAGTACTGTATATGTGTTGTTTCCAGTGTTCTGAAACCTATGTGAAGTTGTCCACTTTTCAGTTACATCCTATTCCAAGTACAGGTGGTCCCCAACTTACGAGCACATCGACATACGAGGTTCTGGACTTACGAGCTGACTAACGAACAGTAAAGTTGTACAGAACATACAGAAAATACAGCACTGGTCTGTGTTTTTACATGAAAGTGTGTTAGCTAACTGTTTGTAAACAAGTTTCTGAGCATGTTTGGTATGTACGTTTGTGTTGAAAAACGGGTGTTCGTAGTAGCGCTAGCATACTTTTTCCGACTTCCGACCGAAAATCCGGACTTACGAGCCACACGTGTTTCGGGTTCCGACATACGAGATTTCGTGTTACAAGCACCTCGTAGGAACGGAACTCGCTCATAAGTTGGGGACTACCTGTTCTATTTAATTACCATACTTGCCACCGTCTCAGTTTAGCCATTCTTTTGGTGAAAACCTAATTTTCAAACTGAATGCAAAGTACTAAACTTTATTACTGTATTCATGTTTCAATTTCCAAGTCCATACATGTCGCACCACAGTATAAGTCGCATCAGTCCAAAAATGTCTAATAAAGTTGGGGGAAAAAAACATAAATAAGTTGCTTCACTGTATAAGCCACATCTGTTATGCATCACCGCTGACGCGTTGCGTTTGTCATGCGTCACCTCTGACCATCTGGAATTGTGGGCCGGTGTTGTGCCAAAAATTGATTGGCTGACAAATGGAAGCCATGGAAGGACTTTAACAAGAATTTAACAAGATTAACACTTACAAACAATTTGTTTGCTCAAAATTATAGCAAAGGTGTGTCTCAGTTTAACTTTTCCTTAATAAATGCACTTTAATGGTCAAAACAGCTGCATGTCGCCTGAGCGGCGTGGCAAAATGCAGCTGATTTGACGTTTGCTCCAGGAGTTATGGAGCGAGACAAAGGTGGCTTGGTATGGCAAGCCTATAGCCACTTTTACCTATTAATGAGACACGTGGATTGCCATATTAGCCGAGGGCCCTCTAGTGGCTGAAAATGGTAGTGTTCAATATTTTCCTTGTCAGAATGAATGAAATCATCAGATCTCAGCCAAAAATGTGGTTATAAATATGGGGGGAAAACATAAATATCACCGTATAAGTCTCAGGGCATGCAAATTTATGCAAAAAGGTGTGACTTGTACAGCTAAAAGTACCATAGTAATTTGTATGCGAACACCACTGTTCTCTCTCTCTGTCTGTCATTTTACACCTCTAGTCCCTTGTGACTGTTGTTTTATATTGACGGGCGAATTTGCTGCAGAGTACGACTTCAAAACAGGAGCGTGAGATTGTACAGTGGAGAACACAGCGTTGAGAAAAGGTCACATTATGGGGAATAAACAGTAACCTGCGTCTGGCCTCACACACGCAGCGGCCCCTGATGTCTCCTGTGTGAGCGTCCACCTTCAAAGATCAACACAAGTTTCTCCTCAAATGGTGAAACACGTGAAGCTCACAGGGGTTAAAACCAAACAGTAATCGCTCGTAGCCTAACCCCACCACGGGCTTTTAGGAAAAGGGGCTCAAAGCAGCGGTAGCAGGCTTTAGAGCTGAGGTGGAAAACAAAAGAAAGAACTGTGGGAAAAACTGCAAGCGGCTGATAACGAAATGCAGCCGGTGTGGAAGGAGAACCAGGTGACAAACGTGAACTGTTTGCCAGTTTTCCCACCCCCACCCCCCTCTTTTTTAATTTTCATTCTCAATGAAATGTCTGAGGGAGTAATCCCTGCAGCTTGACTCCAGTTCTCCCAGTCTGACACTGAAATCACCATCGGCCTTCCTCACACTCTCTAACAGTGTCAGTGAACGCTTGCTCCATTAAACAGCCCTTTAATATGGAAGCCCAACGCTCACCCAGCAACCCCATACCTCCCACTCAGTCCAGAACCACAAACTGAAAAATAACAGCATGCGTGCTAAGACACAATCTCACTGCAGAGGAGGAGAATTCATCAAAGTACAGTACTGCAGTGCACAATGTGCTCTGTCTCACAGTCATTTGCATGAGCTCAATAAATAGTCCGGCAGCCAATGATACGGCAACAATACAGTTGACCTCATGTGTTAATATTTTAGGCGACAGGGTTTTTGTTGACAGGAAAATGGGACCAAAATAAGAATGCATTCTTGTTTATAACATTATTAATGCAGCTTAACCAGAAACTTCCTTAATTATAAAAAAAAATTAATAGAAATTATTATGAATCCAAACAAGACAGTTCTAATGATGGAGAAGTACTAACATTGTTGCTGAAAATACAGTACCTCATTTATCACTTGTTTTTCTGCCTGGCTTATATTTATCTGTCAAAGTTACACACAAAAAAAAGTCATGAAATGTAGTGAAGCCTCAATAACTTGAGATAAATTTAGAATTTGGTTTAGTCCGTCCCTCCCTTAAAATGTCAAATATAGCATTAGTTGTGAAGATCTGTTAAGAAAACATAATAAACATTAGACCAAGGGGGACCAGGGGGGCAATGGCCACCACTAAAAGATGAATGCCCCCTCACTGATCCCTCTTGGTCCAATGTTTTATCCCCTAAAGTCCATCTTAAAATAAAGAATAAATACATATTTTAATTAAAAATAAAACCTAAAAATAGTCCTCCCTAAATAAGAACAACCAATCTAAAACCAATGTCCTCTTCATCAGGATGCAGGGTCTCAGCAAGTTATAGTTTATGCATAAAAATTCCTGATAAATACTAATTTAACAGAGGACAAGCTTCAATAAGTTGAGTATTGACAGTGTTTTTCTCTGTAAGTAATATCAAGTATTAAAAAAATACTCAAGTAGATCTATGTAATTCAGAAGGTGATTCTCTGACTCCTTTATTTATGTGTTTGTCAAACAACTTGTAAATGACAACAGTGTGACAAATCTCCTGAAATTCTGTGATGGTACATGGTTTTGGTGTGCCACCCCAGGATCAGTGGTCCCCACATAGCCCCATGAACTTCTGGAGGTGCTGCCAACAACAACTTGCACCAACTAAAATAAAAATGTGCACAGTTTAAAGAAAATCCAATGCAGAAAAAGTTTAAGTGCAAACTGCATTGCATTCACTTTTTGACTGTGTGCTGGTGGGAAAACTGAACATTTATAGAAAAATGATCTATAAATGACTACATACCGTACTTGTACAAGCAGCTTTAAGGTATTAAACATCTCTTAATTCCTTCTCTTTATAAAAAAAATTCACATTTGGCTTCAAAAACTAAAAAAAAATTCCTGGCAGATGAAAATGTAATACAATAAATCAGTTTATTTTAACCTTTAACGGAAACACTGAACCCTGCACACTGTGTGCTAACAAAAGGATGGATTGTGAGAGAGATTTTTAAAGAAAGTCAGTCCTTCAACACAAATTCCAGCTATTTGAAATACAATAATCTTGAGTCTGAGTCCAACATGAGTGTTTCCCATTTACTCTTGCCAGTCGTGACTAAAGGCAGCCTGAATCTAGAAGGTGAATTGTAACTACTCACTGCAGGCTGCTCTAAGAGGTTTGTCAAGTAAAATCTACCAACTAGTCAAATACATAAAACTTGTGTGGGATTTGGCATATGAAATCTCTTGGGTGTTGTGAGAAAATCGTTGTTGATCTCTGGCAAACACAGCACCACTTTAAACAATGCATCATGTCGACATGTAGTCCCCCCCTCGGGACAAAGTGGCAGGAGAGGGTAAATTTGTTAACTACAGCACAACTAGTATATAATTAAGTTGTGCACTGTAGGCAAAAAGCATATATACTCCAGGAGCAAGCTGCAGAAAACAAATTACCATCATTTCAAGGCCAATACTTGATAAAAAAAAATTGCTTGTGTCCTAATAATATATCATTTGTCAATAGCAAAATAGAAAAGCCTTCCAGACGTGTGTACAAACTGGCAGGCTGTAATCATGTTGTCTTTGTGGTTGTCAACTGGCATTTAGAAATCCAAGCCCCATGCTAAAATACTGACCTTTCACACTTCCCCCCCAGGCGTGCTTTCCTTCAAGTTATTGGAGTCGTTTCTCAACTGTGAAGTCAAAGTCATGTTGTGAGCCCCGTGTCCTGACCTCCATTTACTTTCCAGAGAAGACTCACTTGGCTTCAGTGGTTGAGAGGTCCAATTAGAGAGGGCTGTTTGTGTTCTCCGAGTTTGATTTTAATTTCTGCAGCCACCGAAACTGGGATGAAGCGGCTCAGTGCCAGAGCACCACCTCTGTTGTGCTGTGCTGCTCCTCGGAGTTGTTGTTAGTCTGTTTGAAAGTGTTTTAGAAACTCTGCTTATTTCAATTCAGTTTACTGTATTTATATGTATAGTGCCAAGTCACAACAGAAGTCATCTCAGGGGACTGAACAGAAACGTTCACATACACTAGAAAAAAGTCAATTAGTAAAAGTTATCTATCTAAGAAAGCCAGCAGATTACATTTAGTCTTCACTTCATGACAAATGTGACAAATTATTATTATTATTATCACATTCTCCTGAGCAAGCACACTGGCAACAGTGGAAAGGAAAAACTCAATCTTAACATGAAGAAACCTCCAGCAGAACCAGGTTCAGGGCGAGCTTTGTAGAAGTAAGTCGAAATGTATTTTGGATTTGAAAGAGCGCCAATGGAGAGAAGCTTAAACTGGAAAGATATGATTACTCATATAAACTCTCATTAAAACTCTGGCAGCAGCATTTTGGATCAACTTAAGACTTTTTACATATTATTTGGACACACAGATAGTAAACAGTTACAATAGTCTAGTGATGAACCAGTTTTTCAGCATCATTTTTAGATAAGATGTTTCTCATTTTAACGATAGTACGCAGGTGGAAGAAGGCGGTCCTGGAAACTTCCTTAATCTGGGGCATAAAAGACGTGTCCTGCTCAAAAATAACACCAAGATTTTTTACATTAGAGCTGGAGGCCAGATTAATGCCATCTAGAGGAAGTGAAAGGTTGCAAAGTTTATTCCTAAAATGTTCAGATACATAAATAACAACATCTGTCTTGTCTGAGTTTAAACGCAGAAAACTAAGGGTCATCCAGGTTTTTATCATTAATATATGCTTGTCATTATAACTGATTGGATTCATTGGGTTTCATGGTCAAATATAACTGTGTATCATCAGCATAACAATGAAAATTGATCCCATGCTGTTTAATAACTTTACCTAATTGAAATATATAAAGCAAAGAATATTGTTCCAAGCACAGAACCCTGAGGAACTCCATGTCTAACTTTGGTGCATTACAAACTGGAAGCTGTCAAATAAATTTGATTTAAACCAATTTAGAGCCATGCCTCTAATCCCAATATCATATTCAAGCACCAGTAGTAAAATATTGTGATCAGTTGTATCAAAAGCAGCACTGAGGTCTAACAAGACCAGTGTAGACACCTGTCCATTGTCTGATGGCATGAGACTATTATTATCACATCCATTCATATTCTCAAGGAGGCTGGATCCCCCCACATTCCTCCACAAATTTCTCCACAACGGAATTGTTTGACCACCTAATTTGTGACGCTTTATGGTCTGAGACTTTTCTGCATCATCCATATTACTGTCATTATTTTCAGTTCTCAGACTACCTGGAATCACTGAATCTTATCAACACATCAGGGACTGTCCATCACTGCAGCTTTCATTGTTTTTGGGTTCTGAATGATCGTGTCTTCATTAATGTTTCACATGGTTCAATTATGGGGGCAAAATGTCACACTGTTAACTCCTGTAACTACACATCAGTGACAAAGAAGTCAGGTAAATGTCTGATATTATTGTTGTTAATGATCTCAGGGATTCAGCCCAACCCAGGGCCAATTACTAACTACTGTACACCTAATGAGTTTAAAAATATTTCTGGTCTCCGTTTTCTGCATGTAAACGCTCGTAGCCTTCTAAAAAAACTTGATGAACTGAAAATCCTAATCACTTCTTCTGGGGCAGATGTGATCGTTATCTCTGAAACTTGGCTCAAAAAATCTGTTTCGAAAAATGACTTGGCAATCAATGAATTTAAGATCTATCGTTGTGATCGTAATAAAAAGGGAGGTGGAGTCGCTATTTACATCAGAGACTCTTTGGCTGCCACGATTGCGTCTAAAAAAACAATCGCAAACCAGTTTGAGGCTTTAGCTGTGAACATCAGTTTGAAAGGAGGTCAGCCCTTAACTGTTGTAGGTTGTTATCGTCCCCCCTCCGCAACACCTGAAGCTCTATCCTCCCTGACTGAATTCATAGGAAATTTAAAACACAATGAGATTGTTATGGCAGGAGATTTCAACATTGACTGGAATAAGTCGACCCCCCTCTGTGATAAATTCAGGGAATGTTGCCTATCTCTCAATCTAACACAACTTATCGATTCTCCCACCAGACCAAACTTAAAATGTCCCGAAAAATCTTCCACCTTAGATCTGTTTTTCACAAATGCACCTCACAAATTTCCTGGTATAGGTGTATTTGCTAACGTTTTGAGTGATCATTCCGTAATAGCAGCTCTTAGATCTACTAAACTTCCACCTGCTAAGCCCAGAATAATCCAAAAAAGGGATTTGAAACGTTTCTGTGAACAGTCATTCCTTTGGGATCTATCCCACTTTGATTGGCAACGTATCCTACAAATCAATGACGTGAACACCGCTTGGAACTATTTTCATGGTAGTTTCATTTACTTTGTAAACAAACACGCTCCTTTCCGGCAGTTCAGGATAAAGGGCCGTGACAGCCCCTGGTTTACTCCTGAACTAGCTGATCTCCTGCACTGGAGAGATCATCTTTGGGCAGCAGCAAGAAAATCACACTCAGACACTGATTGGTTGAAATTTCGGCAGCTAAGGAATAAATGCACAACTGCCATTAAAGCTGCAAAACGTAACTACTTCTTATCTCAGACCTCCAAAAATCTAAACGATCCTAAAAAATTCTGGAAAACCATTAAATCTCTCTCAGGCACCCCCCAATCATCTGACCTCCCATCACAATTTCTTGTTGACTCTGTTCCTGTGTCAAATAAGCACGAGATCCTGAACTGTTTCAATAAACATTTTGTTGCTTCTAGTTCTTTATTTGATACAGTTACAAACGGAAAATCGGCCACTTTATCTAATAATCAAACTTCAACAAATCAAATCCCTCCTACAAGCCAACCATCTGTTAATCACACCTTCTCTTTTTCTCCATTCTCAGTCAGTGAGGTAAATAAACTGTTAAATGATCTTGATCCTAAAAAATCTGCAGGTCCAGATGAACTTCCACCTTATTTCTTAAGGCTGGCTGCTCATATCATCACAGTCCCTGTGACCCACATCTTTAATCTATCCATAAGCCAAAACACCATTCCGGATGCTTGGAAAACAGCCTTTGTTCTTCCTTTGCTGAAGGGAGGTGACCCCACCTCACTGAACAATTATCGACCGATCTCTAAACTCTGCATCTTAGCCAAGGTTCAAGAAAAACTGATAAACTCTCAGATCAAAAATTATCTGGACTCATTTAACATCTTACCTCTCCATCAATCTGGTTTCAGGAAAAAACACAGCACAACAACTGCTTCTCTGAAGGTTCTGAATGATGTTGTTGAAGCATTGGATGCTAAGGACTATTGTGCTGCACTTTTCTTAGACCTGTCTAAAGCTTTTGACACTGTGGATCATAACATCCTGTGTCATAAGCTCTCAGAAATCGGTTTCTCTGATCACACCATCGGTTGGTTTTCTAACTATCTTTCCAATCGGAGGCAATGTGTTCAACATAACGGTGCTTCTTCCAGCTATTTAACAGTTAAAAATGGTGTACCACAAGGCTCAGTTTTAGGACCAACTCTCTTTACAATCTACATAGCTAATGTAGGTCACTGCATCCCTGATGCATCCTTACATTTCTATGCTGATGATACAGTTGTTTATTGCCGAGCTAAAACAGTAGCTAAGGCTTTCCAGTTACTACAATCCGCTTTTGACATCATCCAGTCAGATTTGTTCCGTCTCAAACTTGTCCTAAATGCTGATAAAACAAAAGGGATGTTTTTTTCAAATAGGAAGGCGGTTCCAGCAGATCCTCCTCTGATTTTATCTTCAAATGGTGTCCCTATTGAGTTTGTTGATTCCTATAAATATCTGGGTATCCTGATCGATTCACATCTCTCTTTTAAACTCCACGTGGAAAACCTAGTGAAGAAATTGAAAGTTAAACTGGGTTTCTTTTTCAGAAACAGATCATGTCTAACACTGAATGTTAGGAAACGCCTTGTATCTGTGACTTTCCTTCCCTCCATTGATTACGGTGACATTCTCTACATGAATGCTCCTACAAGCACCCTGCGGATGTTGGATGTGGTCTATCATGGTGCACTAAGATTCATAACTGGTTGTGATTATCGTACCCACCACTGCACCCTGTATTCACTGGTTAATTGGACATCATTAACCTCACGCAGACTCTTCCACTGGTACATTTTCATCTTTAAATCACTTCTTGGTCTGCTGCCCTCATACATCTCCTCCTACATGTCTTTGCGTGAGTGCAGCTACAGTGTGCGCTCTCAGGACATGATTACCTGCAGTGTTCCGTCAGTGAGGACTGAACTTGGAAAAAGGGCCTTCTCCTACTCTGCTCCTGCTTCATGGAATATCTTACAAAAAGATCTGAAGCTCTCGACCTTGACTTCTCTAAATGGTTTTCAGAATCTGTTGGAATCCTGGCAAAAACCAATGCAGATTTGTTCCTGTCTTTGATTTTATACGTCTACCTTATAATGTTTTGCTAGTTTTTTGATACTTTGTTAAAAAAAGGAAAAAAAAAATCTTTTGTTTTTTTCTCTCTTTTTGTTTTCTATTGTTTATTGTTTGTTTGTTTATTGTTTAATGAAATTCTATCACTGCTGTTCATTGTTCTTTAGTTTTAGCAGGTCGCTTTCGTAAATGAGCCCATGAGGTTCAAAAGATTTACCTGACTAAATAAAGGTTGAATGAATGAATTAGTAACTTTCACCGGTGCTGTTTCTGTGCTCTGATGAGCTCTAACTTAACACCTGCCATCCCAGAACAAAATGTCTGATGGGACAGATTATCTTCTGATAAACTGTTAAAGATCGGTGAGATGGGGTTCTGTGGTAAGTTATGAACGATCCATATTATATTTGTCATAAATAGTTATTTGAGCAACCTCGGTGTGGGGAAACTGGTTTAATTCTGAGCTGACAGAGAAGCTAGCCACTACTTTGACTGTAACTAAAATCAATTTTAAAAGTTTTGAAAGTGGTTTGTCCCAAAGCTATTTTCTAAACCAGGGGTCACCAACCTTTTCGAAACTGAGAGCTACTTCGTGGGTACGGAGTCATACAAAGGGCACCAGTTTGATAAACTCTTCGGAAATGACAAAGCGTAAATTGAAAAGGCGGCCGTGGTGTAGTGGTAATGGCAGTCGACCCCTGATCGGAAGGTTGGAGGTTCGAATCCCGCATCCGCCCACCATGTGTCGTTGTGTCCCTGGGCAAGACACTTAACCCCGAGTTGCTCCCGGTAGGTCTGGATGGCGCCTTGCAAGGCAGGCTACCACTACCGGTGTATGAATGTCTGAATGAATGGGTGGATGGCTGGTATTGTAAAGCGCTTTGGGGCTCCTCACAGGGGGCTGGAAAGCGCTATATAAATAAGCTCCATTTACCATTCCATTTACCATTTACAAGAATGTATAATGAACATATTTTTAAGAACATATTTTTAAGATAGACATTTTAAAATATATATAAATACAAAAAAAGAATAACTGAATAAAATGACATTTTAAATGCAGCCTAGTAGTGTAGTGAGTTGTGTTATTTTTAGAACAGGTCCGAGGGCACCTCAAATGGTCCTTGGGGGCACCCGGGTGCACTGTGTTGGTGACCCCTGTTCTAAACTTTATCATTATTGCCAATTTTGCATCACAGCATTTTTTTTTACATAGAGTCCTATATAATTATTTACAAGCACAAATAGCAACAAAGCAGCACTTTGCACTTATTTCTTAGCTTGGGTTATCAATTAGACCAATTTAGTCAGAATATTTTCTAATTCCACAAATACCGGTAATTATCCTAAACAGCTCAGATATTATGTGTTCATAACCCATTCGCAAACCCCACTTCAAAAGATTTGAACTAAATGTTCACCTTGAGTCTTATTTCCTCCAACTAGGCAGACAGTAAATGTGACAAACAAAAATCTGATTCAAACGAGAGTGACGGGGGACAACATGGAGGAGGCGGGCAGGGCCTAATATAAATGATTCTCACTCATACCACAGCCCCAGGATTCTACATCAGGCTTAACTAATGTGCAATTAAGCTGAAGACTGGAAGAAAATCACCTTGTAAAAACATTTGTCAAGTGAACTGTTTTTCTGTTCCGGGCTGCTAATTAACAAGGGAACGGGAAGAGGGGTTTGTTTGCGTGTTTATTTACATATACAGTACATGAAGAAAATAAATATCTGCACTGTTAGGGGAGAGCATTACTAAATCCCCTTCATATGTCTCTATTAGACAACGCTGACATGTAGTCGCTATCATTAAGCAATAATAGTTTACTTTACAGCTCATGAACTACAGTATCAACAAATTAAGCCTAGTGATAGTGCAGAGAGCCAAGTGAAGCGTTGGGGTGTGGGAGGGGGGTGTATACGGATGGGGACGGGGAGGGCACAGGGAGAATGCAAGGCTTTATTGTGTCTGTCACATTAAACGATATTGCAACCACACTCGGAGTAATGAAGACCACTTCTAAAGTCATTTAAAAGTCAAATCATCACTGTCTGTGAATTTCAATGATGTGCAATAGAAAGAACACGCCAGAGGCTTGAGCGGAGGTTGAGAGTGAGAAAGAGGACAGAGTGAGGCCAATGGGTGTCAGGAGTCAGGAAGTCGCTGTCCTCTCAGCAGACATAAAGGTGATAGATGAAACTACACTACAAGGCTGGAGCTGCTGCGTGGCTCAGGGGAGAGGGAGGTGTGAATGCAGGACGGTGCTTTGCGTGGGACGTTTTAGCAGGATCTGACATGCTTCAGAAGGTGTATATGTAACACATCTGGGACTCTGTGCGTGTGTGTGTGTGTGTGTGTGTGCAGATTCGTGAGTCCAAGGCGGTGGACATGAAGGTGGACGACTCCCGGGTGTGGGTTCCCACTGAAGAGCCCATCGTTAACCCAGACTTCCTGCTTGACTCCAAGATCTGGGAGATTTGCCAGCAGCTGCCTATCCACTGGATCCATCCCTCCCCCATGAAGGGTGAGAGCAGGGGGCAGCTCTGCCTCTAAATGCAAACTATTAGGACTCTCGCTGAAGGGCATCCCCGCAGGCCCAATGCAGGTCCACGGAGACGGCATGATTTACCAACCGTATGAGCAGCCTGCTCTCTATATGTCAGGAGCGTTTAGAAACTGGAGGGCTGTGGTGGGAAGAAAATTCAAATCCTTTTGCAGAAAAACACGATGACAGTAAGAAAGTATGAGTAGATGCTCGTTTAAAGTGAAGGTGTTATCAGCAAACGTGTTTTAGTCAAACTCATGTTTTTATCGGACATTTCTGTAAACATGCAGGACAACTCGCTAATTAACTTGTTTCTACCTTCATTGTGAATGCTGAGACTTTTATGTGCAGATGAATAATTGTGCATTAAGTTTATTGTTACATGTGTTAAATCTCTAAGTATTTCACAAAATACAGGTAGTCCTCGACTGACGACGGAGTTCCGTTCCTACGCGGCGGCGTAAAGCGAATTTCGACGTAAGTCGGAACATACGTACATACTAAGAAAAAAAGTACAGTACTGTACAGTTACCCAGCACTTAGCCTATCCTAACACAGTTTTTAATGACGAAGGAGCAAGTTGAATCGTCTCCCTCCTCCCTAGCAGGCTCCATTCACATAAAGGGAGCTAGCTGGCTAACTAGCTTGCTGTACGGTGGCCTACCTCCGTCCGTCCGTCCATCCAATATTTGTTTAGGACGTAAAACCGCCGTCAGCTCGGTCCATCTGCCGTATTCCATTGTAAAACCGCCGTCAACCTCTGTCCAGAGCGTTTAATATCCGCCTGTACTGTACTGATTCTGCTGTGAAGCTCCGTCCAGAGCGTGTCTTTCTGTGTTTTTCCGCTGTTTCTGCCGTCAAGCTACTGCTTCTGCCGTCGAAACCGGAAGGAACTCGGAACTCGGCTTTCAAAATAAAAATTTCAACATGTATAGATGCGTGTCGTAACCGCGCGAAACATCGTAACTCGAGGCCGTCGTAAGTCGAGGACTACCTGTATTGCATTTTTAAGCCTGTCTCTCCTTCCTAAGCTATAAAACCACTCGGTTAGCTTTGCTTTGTGAGATGGCAGACCAGATCAAAAACTGAGAGACCATAGCAATAAATATAAATATAAATATAAAGAATTAGCAGCTGGGACTTTTGCAAGGAAGAAAAGCTGCAGATTACAAAAAACATCCATTGTTTTAGAATGAAAATACCTGCAAGAGCAAAAAACAGCCACTTTTGCACTTTTACATGAACATCACAAGATCTAACAAAGATCAATTTCTTGCAAATTATTGAATAATTTTGGTAATTTATGTTTTTAAACTGGCCTCTTGTTTTCTTCAAATGAGACACAAGAACTCATTAACACAAGAAAAAGAGCAATTTTATTAAGATGACTAGATGCTGTAATTAAAACCCTCTTTGAATGCAGCTGTGAACAAAAAACAAAACTGAACTCAACAAAAACTGTAAAAAAAAAATGACTGTGAGCAAGAAAATGCTTGTAATTTATTGTTTTCCATTCAGATTTGCAGAGTTTAGTTGTGAGTCTCAGCTCATTATGTTGCTGTCTGACCTGTAATTATTTGTTTTTTCTTCACTCCCTTATGCAAAATCTAAAAATTCATACAATCAAGTCAGCAGGAAACAAAACAAAAAAAACGATAAAGTTAACAAGCAGCAACACAAGTTTGGTTACATTTTTTAATTAAGTATAGCACAATCATGCATTCATCCATTGATTAGATACAGTATTTGTCTTTATGTGTTCGTGGTTGTTTTTTATTTTCTTCTGCAGGTAATGATTGCTGAAAGGTTTGCAGTATTTCCTTAAAAGAAGGCATCTGTTTACTGAACATTACAGAACATTTGTCACTTTGTATTAGAAATGCATGGACACCAGTGGTATCTCATTAAGTTGGTTGGCAGACGTTTATGACTCAATAGATAAAAATGACCTGAAACAAAATTTCAGTAAAATATTTCCATATTCTCTGTAGCTTAATTGAAAGGTTTTGATGTGTGTGCACAAAGCAATCTGATAAATACATATAGAATTTAATACTCCAGCATGAAAATACAGGTAGCCCTCTAGTTACGTCAGGGATAGGGACCTACGTGTGTGACTTAGGTCGATTTTGTCGTACCTCGCGGACCAAAAACACATGCCTATCGTAGGTCCGCGTTTCTGACATAGGTCGCGGTTATACCGCTAACGGAGCGCCGCACACATATTTAATGGCATGAGACTGAACAAGCAGACATACTAAGGCCATAAACACGCACAGAACTGCACAACAAATAAAAAATATAATGTCTTACTTTGAGCCGGTGGCCCCGACTGCCAGGCGGACATTTGCGGCGAGCTCCCGGCCGCAGATGGATCCTCCGCGGCATGTCGGCTCGGTGTCTTCGCCTGTGTTAGCTGCTTTGTTAGCTGCTGTCGTTAGCATGTCGGGCGGCGTTGTGGCCGCCGATCGCGGGGCGATCCGCGGCTGCTCCTCCGGACCTGAGACGTCCACAGAGTTGACCGAGTGTTTCCAGCTCATTTATCCGTATGAGGCAACCCTGATCGGG
>JBBPBX010036462.1:2516-31474 GCA_038048925.1 Garcialebias charrua | reverse complement strand
TAAAATCAAAGACAGGAACAAATCTGCATTGGTTTTTGCCAGGATTCCAACAGATTCTGAAAACCATTTAGAGAAGTCAAGTTCGAGAGCTTCAGATCTTTTTGTAAGATATTCCATGAAGCAGGAGCGGAGTAGGAGAAGGCCCTTTTTCCAAGTTCAGTCCTCACTGACGGAACACTGCAGGTAATCATGTCCTGAGAGCGCACGCTGTAGCTGCACTCACGCAAAGACATGTAGGAGGAGATGTATGAGGGCAGCAGACCAAGAAGTGATTTAAAGATGAAAATGTACCAGTGGAAGAGTCTGCGTGAGGTTAATGATGTCCAGTTAACCAGTGAATACAGGGTGCAGTGGTGGGTACGATAATCACAGCCAGTTATGAATCTTAGTGCACCATGATAGACAACATCCGCAGGGTGCTTGTAGGAGCATTCATGTAGAGAATGTCACCGTAATCAATGGAGGGAAGGAAAGTCACAGACACAAGGCGTTTCCTGACATTCAGTGATAGACATGATCTGTTTCTGAAAAAGAAACCCAGTTTAACTTTCAGTTTCTTCACTAGGTTTTCCACGTGGAGTTTAAAAGAGAGATGTGAATCAATCAGGATACCCAGATATTTATAGGAATCAACAAACTCAATAGGGACACCATTTGAAGAAAAAATCAGAGGAGGATCTGCTGGAACCGCCTTCCTATTTGAAAAAAACATCCCTTTTGTTTTATCAGCATTTAGGACAAGTTTTAAAGCTTTAGTAGTTTGCTAGCAGTTTTTAGACTTGATAATTTTTTTGAATTTCATCACAGAGTTTACATCTTTAACATCTTTTTCCAAAACACTCCACAATTCCACTAGTGGAATTGTGGAATGTTTTGGAAACTCCTAAATTTGAGACCTGGCTGACTGAACTCATAAGTATTCTGCATGTGGAAAGACTGAGATATGAACTTTCTGGTAACATTCTTAAGTTTTCAAGAATATGGAATCCAGTGTTGGAATATATAAAATACCAATAATGCTCCTTTTATGCAACCACACTACTTAAGTGTCTTCTTGAAAAAATGGACAGCTGAGGTAATATACTGTAATTGTGAACCTTGCCCAATCTTTTCATTTATTTATGTATCTATTGGTTATGTTATCTTTGCATTGTATAGTTGCTTGTCTTTTGTCACCCTTTTTTTGTTGTTGTTTTTGTTTTGTCCTTTTATTTTATTTTTTTATATATAAATTTACTTGAAAATCTTATAAATAAAGTGTTGAATTTTTTGTGTGTGTATATTTGTAAAATGTTACTGTAAAACTCTCCAGATGTGCAGTGAAGCATCTTTACTGAGCGCGTGTTAAATTTAAACTGGTTAATTTCTGTTGCAGTCTCTCTTATAACCACAAGATGACAGAAAAGCGTCAGATGCCAAACCATACAGAAATATAGGAAATTGTAATTTTTTTAGTTTGACTGGAAACTTTTTGCAATTTTCACACCAAATTAACCTATTTTTTGTTCCACGGTCATTAAAGGCATCACAACAATCCAACATTTTGTAGCCTACATCTTTGTAAGAATTATCACAAGAATGTTTTCTGTTACAAATAAAGTCCAGTTGATCTTGTATTGAACGCCTTTTTGATCACAAGAAAGCATTACTATCATCCATCAAGTACATTATTTTATCAAATTAAATTGCTGAAGTTCCATGATTTGGTGGATTATAATATTTTATCAGTTATGTATAGAGCTCAGAATAATACACTACCTTCAAATATCCCAAAGCTGTTACAATCTTAAGGGGACAGATATATTTGTAAAACCACAGTGTAAATTCATTCATTCATTCATTCAACCTTTATTTATACAGGCTAGCCTCGTTGAGCCACGGGGACTCATTTACAAGAGGGACCTGTCTCACTCACACCCAGGGTCAATTTAGAGTTACCAATCTGCCTAACATGCATGTTTTTGGACTGCGGGAGGAAACCGGAGCACCCGGAGAAAACCCACGCATGCACGGAGAGAACATGCAAACTCCAAACTAGTTTGAAGGGAAGGTCTACCTTAATTCAGGGAGTTAGATTGTGGAATGACTTGGAGACAGATGTTAGGGAAGCCAAATCAATGTTTGTATTCAAGAGAATGGTCAAAATCGAATTGTAAAAAAAAAAAGAAAAAATAATTTAATGATAAATGTATGAGAATTAGAAAATCAAATGAGTTGTCCATTTTATTTTGTTATTTATAGAGAATGGTCGTTTGAATTATTTATTAGAGAATAAAGAGCAGATATACCGTACTTTTCGGCGTATAAATCGCTGTTTTTGTTACTAATTTGCATGTCCTGCGACTTATACGGCGAAGCGACATATTTATGGATTTTTCCCCATATTTTTAGACCAATTTTTTGCTCAGATATGACCGTTTTTCATGTTGGCAAAAAATTGTGCAGTACCACTTTTGTCCGCTAGGGGACACTTCCAGAGAGTCCACCGACCGTTTCCAGCTCACGTGTCCGAAAAAAGCCTCCTCTGCTCGGACTGACTCTGTCGCTGCCCGGCCTCCTGCTCTGGAGGTAACTACTTTTTGCTGTGTTTGTTCATTCATTCATTCATTCAACCTTTATTTATACGGGCTAGCCTCGTTGAGTCACGGGGACTCATTTACAAGAGGGACCTGTCTCACTCACACCAAACAACCATCCACTCTCACACTCACACCTAGGGTCAATTTAGAGTCACCAATCAGCCTAACAAGCATGTTTTTTGGTCTGTGGGAGGAAACCGGAGTACCCGGAGGAAACCCACGCATGCACGGGGAGAACATGCAAACTCCACCCAGAAAGGCCCCGGACCGGGATTTGAACCGGCAACCTTCTCGCTGAGAGGCAGCAGCTCTACCAGTTGTGCCACCGTTGTTAGCTGTTTGTTAGCAAGATGTCAAGAACCACAGGACAGATTTTTCTCAAACTTACAGAATGTAATAACTGTGTGGACATTTACAAGTGACTAGCTTTATGAGATGTTTGAGATTAAAAAAACGATCTTTTAGCTTTGTTGTTAGTGGTTAGCTACAAAACAGATACTTACTATGTATTTAGATAAACAGCTCATAAACCACTCGGCGGATATTTTTTTAGCTTACAGAGTGTAATTATATGGGTTTTCATTTATAAACTGTTGACCTGTACAAGACATTTGAGATAAAATTCGATTCATTTATAATTAATTTTTGTAGCGCACGCGACCGTTTGGAAGAAGTCAAACCGAAACAATTTAAATTCAGCAGATTTGACCATTTCATGAATTGATTAAGGAACGGTTAAGCTCAGGAACCCTTGTGCTATAATGTCAGCTAAGAAATATATTTTTTCTCAGCAAACAAATAATTGTTTTTACCGTGTTAATCTTGTAAAGTCCTTCCGTGCTGGCTCGCTTCTGTGGCCGCCATTTTCAGCAGGGCAAATGAGGCGCTGACACGTCGCGTAGCGGTGACGCATAATAGATGCGACTTATAGGGCGAAGCGGCGTATTTATGGATTTTTCCAAAAATTCCCAATAATTGGACAAAGCAACTTACCGGTATACACAGAAGCGAAGCGACTTATACCTCGAAAAGTACGGTAATACGATTTTTTTCTTCATCTGCTACCTTTATATATTTATTTTTTCTTATTACATATAGGTTAACTGTTTTGTATTTCATTATAAAATGAATAAAAAAAATTAATGTTTATGTTTATGTTGTTTATGTTTATTAAATTATTATTTTTTTTTTACAAAAGAAACAATAAAAGACAATCCCATAAATGATAATGTACAAAATATTTAAAAAATGAAAGGTAGCAGAAAGAAGAATAAATCTTATTATATCTGCCCCTTTTTTCCAACAATCAGATTAAACAATAATAATCTTCAACCAACAGTACAAAATGACTAACTCTTTCTAATTTTCTAACTAATACAATACACATTACGCTATTTCATATATATTTTTTAACACATTCGTTTTGATCATTTTCTTAAATGTAAACATTGACTTGGCATTTTTAACTACATTCTCCAAGCCATTCCATAATCTAATTCCCTGGATTGAGGTAGAACGTCCCTTCAAACTAGTTCTGAATTGTGGTTTTACAAACATCTCTGTCCCCTTAAGATTATAACAACTTTGTCTTTTAACAAAATGCATTTGGATATTTAAAGGTAATGCATTATTTTGAGCCCTATACATAACTGATAAAATATTATAGTCTACCAAATCATGGAACTTCAATAACTTCAGTTGATAAAATAATGTACTTGATGGATGACGGTAATGTTTTCTAGTGATAATTCTTACAGCTCTTTTCTGTAATACAAAAATAGGCTTTGTGATTGTTTTACACGCATTCCCCCAAACATCAATACAATAGATTAAGTGTGGAACAATGATTGTGTTATACAACAAATACAGAGCTTTATCATTCAATAGGTCTCTGACTTTGTACAGTACTGCAATCGATTTAGCTATTTTTATTCTTACAGAATTTATGTGTTGTTTCCATGTCAGTTTGTCATCAATGATAACACCCAAAAACTTCACCTCACTCACTCTACAAATCTCAACACCCTCAATTTTGAGTGGAACATCAACAGTTTTCTTTTTATTACTGAATATCATGTAATTAGTTTTTTCTAGATTTAATGATAATTTATTTATTTTAAACCAAGTTTGTATCTTGACAAATTCTGTCTTTATCAATTCCAACATTTGTTGGAACATTAATGTTACACAAATATGGATGAAAATCTGAAGAGGATGAAAGTGACGTCATTTTCAGTCAAATAAATCATACAAGGACATGAATTCATTTAAAATCCAACACGTGACACAGTCAGATGTGCTGACAATGTGAACTGGATCCAGTGGATCTGCTGCTGTCACAGGTGGCTGGCCCTGTTCTACAACACTCCCCTGGCCTCCACCCAACACCAACCGTGAGGAACGCCTCTCTTGTTCACCAGTTCTCCATCCAACACCCCGTCAGTCTCCACATGGCACTCTTTAAAGATGGCAGCGCGGAGGAGGACGCGCAGGAGTGCCCGGTGTGCTACGAGAGTCTCTCGGGCAGTGAACGCACCCTGAGCTGCGGACACGTGTTCTGCCACGACTGCCTCGTGAAAACGCTCGTGAGCATCAACAGCGATGGGAACATCAGGGACACGATCGCGTGCCCCATCTGCCGACACCTGACGTTCATCAGGAGACAAAAGGAGGCGCTGGTGTCCATCGCAGCCCTGAAGGCTCCGGATCTAGGACAGACCCTGGAGGTGCCGTCCCCTCCGGGGCGCGCGCAGCTCCAGAGCGCACGGCGCGCCTCCGACAGCTTGTTGCATGGAGTGACCCGGATGGTCCGCTGCTGCAGGTGCGGGCTTCAGAGGATCCGTGCCGGGAGCTTCATCAGCCCCAGGCGGAACAGCGCGTGCCAGATCTTCATCATCAGCGCGCAGGGCCGACCCATGGCGGAGGAGGACGCGCTGGACACCGTGGTGATGGTTCCGGGTCATGAGCCTCATCAGCACCGCAGGAGAAGACGCAGGGTGTGCACCACGGCACGATGCTTGGTCCTGTTGCTCTCTGCGTTCACCGTGCTGGCGCTGGTGGCTGCAACTTTACCCTGGATTTTATTGGCATGACCCATTTGGAAGGATCAAATGAGCAACTAATTTAAAAAAAACTATATATCTCATCTCTATCATGCAATGTTTATGAGTTTGACTGATCCAGCTTTGGCACTTGATCTAAAACTGTATTNAAAACCCAGTTTGTACAGGACTGAGCTGCGGAACGAGTCACACAAAACCACACGTGGCCACACGACACTGTCACACTCAAGCACACGTCTGTTCGTGCACACGCAGGAGGCAGGGTCGTCACGGCTTTGAATGAAGGGGACGGTAAGGTCAGAGAGAGTTGAGTTTGGCTGATGAACTCCTGAAGGAGCGTGAGACACGAAGAGTCACCTAATGGAAGCTGGAGATGTGAACCAGGTGTCTGCAGAACCCTGCTGCCCGCAGACGTCAACAGCGGGCAAAAATACTCGCCATGGCAAACAGCAAAAACTACTTAGAAGATTTACAGCTTCCCTTTGTCCCAGCAGTCTGTCATAAGTGTGTTCAGTATGCTTGGCTGGAACTGCCCCCCCCCGGTTCCCTGTTTCAGGCAGATCATCCATGAGTTAAATGTCATCTCTCACTCTCAGCATCTCCAGCTCAGCTCTTTCCAATAACATGCAGAGCATACAGGGGAGCAAATGTGTCTGAGATGAGGTCGGCTATTTGGTGGGGAAAAGGGGGCAGTGCCCCCTCAAACAAATGCCTTGCCCCCCCCCCCAGATTAAATACACTGAAAAAGACAAAAGCCTTTCAAACATCTCTCTCACCTGTCTGCTCCATTCTGTGTGTTGCTGTATGTAATGTCAGCAGAGACCCTCCTCACAGAAAACATCCAATCAGTGTTCTGTATGCAAATGAGTCGAGAAGTAGCATTAACATGTGGCGGCCCACCCGCGGGCCGTTGTGACATCTTTCTGCTTTAAAAAGCAAGTATGCTTTATCAGCATGTCTAATCAAAATATGAGGGTGTCATAATGGTGGTGTTGGCCCTCCTCTTTTGATTGACACTTCTGTTGATCATCTGGGTCAATCTATGGTCTCTCCAGAGCCAATTGTCGGGGAATGTATGTAAAAGTCATGGATGTTATCACTTACTAATGTTAAATTAATGTAGAACCATGTGTGTGCAGTCAAGAAAGTATTTTTGTCTACTCAGAGAGGAGCCTGCATAACTGATAACTTCTGACACCTTCAAATCTGTAAGCAGGTTACCTTGACCTCTCTCTGTCTGGTAAGCATTAGATGCTTCTTTATACTGTCTGAGGGCAGACCTTACGACCGCAGCTTCGATGTAACATCCGTGTAAGCCTGTGTGTTAATTCTGCCCCCTTTTGCAAGGAGTAAAACAGGGTTGAAAATCTTCTCGTATCCTCAGTGTGACTTTATACTCGACGTGTCGCGCAGTGCGCCAGGGTGTGCGCGCCAAAAGTGACGCAATATCACCGTCCCCGCCCCTGCACTTATGCCCCGTGCGTCGTTTTGGCGCGTGTCGTGCACCTCCGATTTTTTGAAACTCTGCAAGGCTAGTGCGTGCGCCGTGGGCGCTACTGAATTGATTGACAGGTCGGGTGGGGACCTCACCCGACAGCCTTCATACTCTTCACGCCAGAGCCTGTAGCTGTATGCGCTGCTGTGTCGTGGAGACGGCGTCGCGACGCATGGAGGAATGTTTTGTATGTGACACAAATGTATTAAATTCCCCTTCTTCATCCCTGATCTGGAATTTTCTTTTGTTTTTTTGCCAAAAGTCAAGTGATCGCTTCCTCCTCCGCTGACTCCATGCATTAAAACCGCACAAATAACACAACACAATAACTGTTGTTCTATTATGATTTGCTCCTCTAATAAAGACAGCAGTTCAGCACGCGAGCGGAAAGCCATTTTTTGTTGTTGTGTGACGTCAAACAGTTCTTCTTCTACGGTAGATTTCTTCTTCTACACCCTTTCTTGCAACATATGCCCAGGTTTTAGAGGGTACTGCCACCTGCTGGTCCATAAAAGAACAGCACTTTGCCATGTGCCGCCGTGCGTCAACTATAAACACAGCGGCGACACTGTAAACGCATGAAGCCGCATGGCTCAGTGCGCGCGCAGTCTGCGCGCTCCAGCCAGCGGACCAAAGCGCGAGTATAACTAGGCCTTTATTTGATCAATGAGAAGATGAAAGGGTGATTAATTTATCCAACACCAATAACATTGACTGGGTGTCAGGTGTTCTGACCGGGGACATCCACACCCTTCCATACAGAACTGACCAGTCAGCTCTGATACCTGTTCTTGACACTATAGAACAGTCAATCAAATTCCTGTCATGTGGATACGCAATGTCCGTGGGCAAAATTTAAAATGTAAGTGGAAAACGAATTGTAAAGTAAAGTTTTAACTAGGGATGGGGCCGATCCAATCCGGTATCGGCCTCAGATACCAGCATAATTTACGTATCGGATTTTCCGATCCAACCTGCCGATATTTCTGATCCATGATGCATGTTGGCTTCAAACTATGGAATAGATTTCCTGAACAGAGTCGTGTCTCATGAACCCAGAGTAACAAGACCCGCCTCACATTCAGGAAATCCATTTCACAGTTCACAGCCAGCTACAACGTGAGGACTGAGTGAGAAGCACTGTAGAAAGGGCGGCCGTGGTGTAGTGGTAATGGCAGTCGTCTCCCAATCGGAAAGTTGGCGGTTCAACTCCCGGGACCCGCACCATGTGTCGTTGTGTCCTTGGGCAAGACACTTAACCCTGAGTTGCTCCCGGTAGGACTGGAAAGCACCTTGCATGGTAGTCTGCCGCCACCGGTTTATGAATGTGTGTAGCATTCAATATATGTGTAGCACTTTGAGATTTTCAGTAATGAAAAGTGCGTTATAAATTGAATTAATTATTATTATTATTATAGCTAACAGCTAGCCAACTTTTCACCGTAACATCCGCTGTGTGGAAGTAATTTACGCTAAACATTGCAAGACAGCAACGTGCAATGTCTGCAGAGCCATAGTGCCACATTAAACCGCGGTCAAGTTAGTTTTACATTGGACATTCGAGCTCCGGGGCTTCAGCGTGACGCCACTCTCGCTGAACCGAAACACAGGCATCCCGGCCAGCTGTATCCAGTCTGACCCGCTCTGTCTGCCTGTCTCGGAGGAGGGACAGGCTGAGAGCGGCTGACCGAAATCAGGCTGCCCGCCCCGGATTGAACAAGAAAAACACACAGCTGAAACCACGGAGCTCGAAGTTTACAAAGAAGTTGCTAAACTTCATCGTAATTAATGACCAACAGCTATCGGCTGTAGAAAACAAAGGATTTTGCAACTTGATTCTTATAGTTTACCCTCTAGGAGATGTTTATCAGTACAACAGTAGACAATCATTAAAATAGCATGTTAATTAAAAATGACAAGAAAATTGTATTAAAAAAACAAAACAGCTACATTATAAAACAATGTAAAATACTAAAAACAGGAACATGTCTGTGTTGGTTTATGCCATGAACTTAGCAGATGTAAAGCTATTTATTATTTTATTTAATTCATTCATTCATTCATTTAAAAGAGACAAACTAAAAGAAATTCATCAAAAAGAAAACGTTGAATGAAGAGTGCAGAAAGAAGAAACAAATTCTTATATCACCCCCTTATTTAAAATAATATATAAAATAACTTTAAACAAATAATCACTTAAATTAATCACTTTAATATCCAGTTTAAAGCTAGGAATAAAATAAAACATGTTTTGTGTTAGAATAATTTAATTGTAACTTTGAAACTTATCCAACATTAATAAAACTTACCTCAAGTTGCCTTTTTGGACATGCATGCATATATGTGTACACATTGTACTTGAGAGGAGATTATTACAACCTCATATAAAATCAATGATGATGACGATATCGGAACTAGATCGGTATCGGCCGATATCCAGATTTAAGGTTCGGGATTGGATCATAAGTAAAAAAATGTGGATCGGTGCATCCCTAGTTTTAAATGGTGCCAGCATGCACACACTCTTTTTAAAAATGACAAATTATTTGTTTTTTGGTTTATTTTCAACTAAAAAAATGACACAACATACTGTAAACAGTAAATATAGCTCTTACGACGTGGCTGAGTGGAGTACCATAATGAAGAATGATTTTTCTGACGAGGAAATGGATAAAAAAGGTGAGCAGTGAAGCAGTCTCTGACAGGCTGGATTGTGAATTGGGCCATATAGGCTATAGCAGAACATATTCTATGTCAAAAGTCAGTGAAAACCTTTTATAAACTGCTGCTGTTTGTTTATGTATTGTTTAGATGTAAATATTTTGGAAAAGCAATGAAATTTGGAAATTTTTGTTGTGTTTTTTTAGCTGTGTAATTTCAGCTGAACAGTTTGGATTTCAGTTGGTGAACTTTTTTCCACGTGTAAATTGTGTTTATAGGCTCTGCTAATTGCAGTGATCAGAGTCTAATGCTCAAGTTTAAAAAGTAAATTTTCAGAATTCATGCAAAGTGAGCAGATAATGAATTGTAACCAGAGAAAATACCAGTTTGTACTATTTAATAATTTGTACTAAACCATAGCATGATTCAGCCTGTACAGTACAGCAATACTTGCCACAGAAGCTACTTTGTACTATCAACTAGCCAATTCAGTAACTAACAGCCGATACGTCAGCTTTATAGGCTACTTTTAAATACTTACATTACTGGCTTCAGTTTTGGTCAGATCACATTCACAATGATGTAAATAAAATAAAATCTGAAGGTTTGTGATAGGAGTCCTGTTTTCCCTTTTCTGTCACTACATCCATAGCACACACAGCGTTCTTGCATTATTACATTTTTATTTACATTCCATTATTATTATAATTATTATTATTATAATTATTATTATTATTATTATTATTATTATTATTATTATTATTATTATTGTACAGAAATTTCATTACTATTTTTTGGCATTTTTGACCTTACTCAGAGCAATTTAGTAAAGCGCAGAAGTTTAGCCGTTTTGGTAATGGCCATCGTTGCTGCAGTGAATCATAAGGTCACCTGACCATCGCCCTCTAGTGTTTTATAAAACTCTATGACACAGCCCAGTCCCATGAAGAAAACACTGATCAACAACAACCAGTGGTGGGCAACGCTAATCAAAAAATTAGTTCCACAATTTCTAAAACGCTTATTAATTTTTTTAGGTCCACAATTTCAAAAGCACAAATGTCTTATGAAAATTAGGGGAAGCTAATCTAATCCGCTATTTATATTCGACAATTGGTAGCCGGCAGCGTTATGCAATATTTGCACTACACTGCCAACTGAAAAGTAACTAAAATGATCCTAAAAGGATGAAATTACAAAAATCAAAGGATTTATTTAATACTTTACGTACATATATTCTATTCGGCCACGAAATTAACAAAAAAGAGAATGATCTTTTAATCCCTAAGACCACTTTTAAAATCTCAAATACACGGGTGTGTCGCCACCGCATTTATACATAAAAGTAACCCAAATACATAAAACTAACGACTCACCGTCGAGTGGTTGACACAAAACACACAATAAAATCCTCCGGCCGCGTTAATTTGGCTTGAAACAGCGGGGTTCTCTGCGGATTTATCCAAGTAACCCAGCACAACCAGCTAGCCACAGAGTTAGCGTCCAGTTCACCTCTGACCCGGAAGATGTCAAGATTCTATAGGCAGTCAACAGATTTAATGAAAAGTAACTAAAATACATAAAACTAACGACTCACCGTCGAGTGGTCGACACAAAACACACAATAAAATCCTCCGGCCGCGTTAATTTGGCTTGAAACAGCGGGGTTCTCTGCGGATTTATCCAAGAAACCCAGCACAACCAGCTAGCCACAGAATTAGCCCCCGAGTTCACCTCTGACCCGGAAGATGTCAAGACGGTGAGGGAGGGGAAAAAGGCAAAACAAGCAGCTACGGAGCCAGCATAAGAGCTTCTAAATAAGTTTATTCGTTTTTACTGATAGATAATTAGTTATTAGCGGTACTGCATTTTAAATAAAAATAGCACAAATCCGCTTATGAATTATAAAAGTTAGTCACTCCGCTGTTACGCTGACAAAAACGTTAGGTCCGCTGTAAGCGGATTAGCGCATTAGCGGTCCCTGGCGTTCATCTGCCCACCTTTGACAACAACAACAAGAAAAACAACAACAACAACAAATGTGCTGGAACATGATGTTTATGCATGATGCCCCCTTCACATATGTATTCGTAGAACCGGCCCTGGTCCGAGGCATCTTCCGCAAACTGGAGGCCCCTTAGAAATCTGCGCACGTCACCATCCTCCAAATTAGCACCACAGGGACACCTTCCTCACCGCCCCCGCCTGCTGGCAGCAGCTCTTTGGCATATCTGTACCGGGGAAAATATTTCACACTGTATGAATTATTAAGCGCGGGGCCGGTGCTAAGCAGCGTGGAGATAGACCAGTTATTCACAGCTCTATTGGGACGGATGCGTTGGAAACCCGGGCCGCTCGCCTATCAGATCGTTTGTCATGAGCGATAGACAATTTACAATGAGAGAATTTTTCAATTTATTCATTCTGCTGTCACTGCAGTTTTCTAGCGCCGCTCTTTCCACTCGACAGCCCCCTCCTCCTTCAGCGCCGTCTCATCTGCTGAGGGGGGATCTGTGTCCGAACCTGCTCCTCTGTCTGAGCTCACTTTGTTTTCTCTCTCTCTGAGGGAAAAGGTGAAGATGAAACACATGTGCAGATGATACTTTAATCAGTTGAATGATGTTTGATTTGATTAAACTGATTGTATACTTTTGTCTTTTTAAGTAGAGTTCTGCAGAGACATTATGGACAGTACCTACAGCTCTATGCATGACCACAGATTAATTATGACCAAACTGACACGCTAACCACTAGAATGGCCAAAAACCAAAAAGCTATTTTGGTTGATCTCAAGAAGCTATTCACAACAGGTAAGATATTAATGATTATAACTTTTCCACACAACCCCACTTCAACGTATCTGAAGTGTCGTTTTAAGGCCCCAGTAATGAACCTTTGTCTGCTGTTCTGTGAAAAATGAAATGACAGGAAGCGAGATGAAAGAAGACGGCTGATCGTGTAAGAACTACGGTAAGCTTCTGGTAAGAATGAACCCTTTCATTAAGGTCTTTGAAATTTAGACATGATGAATTTGTACAACTCTCTGTAAGTAAACTGCAAACAAAATAAATACATGTTTTCTAAAACTGAATCATTTTAAATGGAGTTATTGGGTTTATCAGTGTTTTAAGGAAGACGGACACATCTCAAAAGGCAGAATCCTGCTACAAATAATAGTCAACTCCTACACACTTTGACTGAGGACCTCAGAACAAGTGCTTGGCATACTTCAATTTCAACAATAATCACAAAAAGTGAACCAGCTGCATAAAACAGCTGCATATTTTACTTTTGTTCACTGACATCTTGTGTTAACAAGGACAAACCACTGAACAAAGTTAGAAGCGGTGCTCTGCAACCTTTTTATCAAACAGAAGCGCAGAGAAAGACAACAACAAAAAAAGAATTTTTAACTCTTGTTTTACACAGACCATATAATGATTTCTAAACGGTCCAAACGCTGAATGAGAGCAGTTTGACCTGCAACACAGCTCAGAGTGTTTCTGTATCTGCGATGTCCTTTGAACCCTCCACAGACGCGTTGCACTGAAAAGGTTTGGATGTGAAAAGCAGAGATGTTAGATAAATGTCCTCCCGGGCGAGGCCTCTGCCCTCGTCCTGATGATGCATTCTTTACTCAAATGCCCGCTCCCCCACAACATGCACGCACGCACACACATGCGCACTCACATTTGCAAACACAGACGCGCAGTGCCAACAATTCCAGCGAGGGCAGCATTTGTTTGGGGACAAGGTGACCCTGTTGCCTGGGGGCCTGTGAACAAGCACAATAGAGGCCTCTCATCCTGCACACACCCAGCTGGCTGCTGATGGGTGGAGAAGGGTGGGGTGTGTGAAGCATCACAACACCCTTCTATTGCAGTTTTAAAGCCCTATTCAGGAAGCCCCCCTGAGATAACTCCTTTTACTCCCTGCACAGACGGAGCAAAATCCCCGCTTGTAAGTCAGAGTCACGCAGTCAACAGATGGAGCAGCCATTGAGTGAAGGATCGCGCCGGCAGAGGCGGCTCCCCATCCATCCCTGCTGGAAACAATGGGGCAGCAGGTCAAGAGCGCTGTCTCCAAGAGGGAGGGGTCAAATGGGACCGCGGTGGGGGCGGCGTGCTTTGACAAAGTCGAGCTATGTGCGCTCTTTGAATGCGGAGGAACTGAGCACATCTTTTCTGGATGTGAAGTGCAGAGGAGAAGGAGGAGGCTCGTGGCTGCATGGAAGGCATCTGAGCGACTTGTGCAGGGGTTTGTGTTTAACCTGCAAACAAGTTTTTAAAAAAAGACACCCCCGTGCGCCATACATTGGAACATTCAGAGAGAAGACAGACATTCTTTAAAGGAGCTGTATGTAACTTTTCGAACAATATATTTTTAACATATTTCTTCACTCTGTCACTACCTCCTGACATACTGATTTTAGACAAGTAATCTCTGAAAAAAACTATTGTCCCCTTGCTTCTCTAAAAGCATTTCTAAAAAGCCACAGTGACCCGCCGTTAACCAGCCAATAAAAACAGAGTTTGTAACCAGCCAATAAAAACAGAGCTTGAATTTGAATTTCAGCAGAGCAAGGGGTAACAGAGCCATATTTGGCTCTGAGGGGGAGGGACCAGAAATGTGTCTCTGTTCAAAATTTTCCTAAGTTCCAGCGTGTTCTAGAAATTACATACTGAACCTTTAAGCAACAATAGTTACATCTGATTTTCTATATCTACCTTATACAAGTAGTGCTCGACTTACGACGGTCTCGACTTACAACGTTTCGTGGTTACGTCACGCATCTCCCATTAAAAACAAAAATTAAAATTATTTTGAAAAGCCGAGTTCCGGTTTTACTTCCGGTTTTGACGGCAGAGCAGCGAGCACTCAGTGGAAAAATACAGGGCCAGACCGGCAGACCGACGAGGGGGGACGAGCTAACATGCTAACAGATTGTAAAGCTCTGGACCGCGCGAAGCAATGGAAAAGTACAGGCAGCTGGAACAACAAGCTAACATGCTAACAGACGGAGGAGGAAGGCTTCACCAGCTCCCAGTGGGAAATTAACTCTTTTTTTCCTTCATTATGGCTCCAAATGTATGTGTTTTTTTTTATAATTATGTAGGGTACAGTACTGTGTTAGGATAGGCTAAGTGCTTGGTAAAATACAGTATATTGTACAGGTGCAGTTTGTATGTATGTTCCAACTTACGACGAAATTCGGGTTATGACGGCGCGTAGGAACGGAACTCCGTCGTAAGTTGAGGACTACCTGTATTCTGTCTGTTTTGCTACTTTGATATCTTTGTTTTAAAAAAAATCTGTATTTCTCTCTTATGATTGTCTATTGTTGATTGTTCAAAGGAATTCTACTGTTGCTGTTGTCATCATTCGTTAGTTTGTAGACAGGTCCCTCTTGTAAATGAGTCCTCAAGGCTCAATGAGATTAACCTGACTAAATAAAGGTTGAATGAAAAAAAAATTACTTTCAACACTAAAAGTTCCAGATAAAACACAGAATACTTTACAGACAAAATAAAAACCTCACAGATTATACATCTGTGATGTTTACCACAAAATACAGAAGCTACAATTGTCATTGAGCCTCCGCAAACAAGGTTCTGAAGCACATAATTACAAGCGTTTACTTCAACAATAGTTCACTGCTCAATATTTCCCATAAACACAACAACAAAACAACAGACTAAAGTCTATATTATCCCAGCAGCGATATCAGATTGTTCTGATTTTGCTAATTGAATTTTGTCTGAGCGCTCTTTTGTAACGTTGGGCAAATAACTTTGTGCCACAGAGAATAAAAAGCTATGGATAGCTACATGCTCAGTCGCCCATGTGTGCTTACCTGCACCGGACCGTGACCACACAGATGATCACAAAGCGGCCGTAGCTTGCTCCAGGGGGAAAGTATATCCATTTTCATTGACCAGCATCATTGCTATCATGTTCTGACCTGGAAGTCAATTAGTCATCTAGTTTGTCATGCCTTGCTGGATTTCCATGGCCAGAGAAGAGACAAAACTTCAAGCTAAGATATGACACCACAAACTTTATACTGAATTTTATAAGGTGATCTCATAACTTCAGTTCTCATACGGCATAAACATTCCTGTGACTAAGCACAGATGTTCCTCATCCCTGAGAGATTTGGTTTATGGGGCTATTTTCCACAGGAAGGCACTCATTACAAAGTAGAGGGTGTCAGACGCCTTGCAGCAACTCTCCTTTAACAACCACTTGACAAGAAAATACAGAGACTTACAAAAAGACTTCCTACCACAAATCACATGTAATTAAAAGCAAAAAACCTGCTTGATGAAATGAGAGCAGAAGGGGGGGCTTTTCAAAACCGAGGTGGGGAGCTCGTAGGGAATAAAGCTTGGCAAGGGCAGCGTTATTTCAGTCTGCATTCTTTTGTCAATCTGTAAACACAGCAGATTAAAATATACTTTTTTCTAGGACAAATCCCTAAATGTCAATGGTTTGCCGTTCGGATCATGCATTTTGCGAACAGAACTGAAGAAAAATAAAAACCCATTGTAACTACACTGAAAAGGATCAATAAGTGCATAGGACAAAGGAGAACAACCATAAACACAGACGCTTTTATTCAGAGAGCCACAATACTACTGGTAAAAGCACAAAATGCACCTGAAGTGCAAATGAGTGCAGCAGAGGACAACAGAGGTATCTGGTGGCTCTGGAGAGCGCTGGCATTATTAGGACCTCAGCACTATCCATCTCCACAGCAGCTATTAAATTTCAAATGTTGTTAGTTTTAAAGGAAGCTTGCTTTCCTTCCACAATAAGACACATTCAGCCCTGTCCGTGCTTTTTACTCCCCCCTTTTCAGTTTGGTCTCACAGGGTCCCTTTGGTTCCAAGCAAACAATGCTGCTGGGCGGCGGCCCTTATTTAAAAGATTAATAGGATGCCGTCTTGGCAAAGAAGCAATCAGCGAGGTTTCTGTGACAGCACAAAACGTGTGGGACAGAGGAGAGACCATTGTCACGGTCACCAACTGCTGCAGCTCAATCGAGATAGCTGTGGCTTTCCAGCCCGGCCGTCAATCACAGCGGCGAGCATCAATGGGGGAAAATTTAAATGATAAAACGATAAGTCATGAGCAGACGATTTTGCTGTCACCAGGACAGGGGGGGTTGTTTGAAAGTAACTTGAGTGTGCAGCGATTTCCCTGCAGCCATATGGAATTTGGTTTTGCATCAAGTTGACAGAATGTGTAATCGCCAAATGTCTTCCTCTCAGTTACATTTGGCGGCGCAGTGCTGCCACAAGACATGAGGGAACATAATGGAAATGTGACTAAAAGACAAGCTTTGGGACACTTAATTGGAGAAACCCAACCATTGTTTCGGCTTCAGTAAACAGGATCCATCAAACTTCGCCCACAGCCCGTATGACTCCGCAGCTGTCTGTGGGGAGAGGCACAGCATGCCTGAGAGGCCCTCCCAGTTATCAAGAGGAGCGATGAAGAAATCAACTCGCTCAACGCACGTCTTTCAATGGTTCCTGAAAACATCCATGAAAGGCTCGATTGGAACATTTTCTGAGAACGTGACAGTGGGCAACAAGCACGACTCTGCTGTCCGCTTCAGGGGTTTTAATGCATGAAATTTCCTTTTCTGTCCCTTCACATCTGTCTAATATCTCAGCTAACAAACGAAGGCAGAAACTGACACTGAGAGTGTCTTTTAAATAAAAAAAAAAGGCATGACAGAAACAGAGAAGATGACAGAGCGGGGAAAAACACAAGCGAGCTGCCGAAGAGGAAGAGAAAAACACTAAACAGCTGCTTTCTCCTCTCGCGTTCCCTTTGCTCTTTCCCAGGAGAGTCCCATGTGATCTCCCTGATCCTAGTTTGCGGCTGACAGAGGGGACCGCAGCTCCGTTCGTCTCCTCGCTCACATGGTTCTGTGCCTTCCCTCATCCACACTCCCTCGCCTCACCGTCGCTCTGCTCTGCCAGGAGGGGAGGGATGCTGGGGAGAGGGGGGGAGCTACATCACAAGGAGAGACGCTCCCAGTGGGTTCTCGTCAGTTCCAGGCCATTGCACCTTGCTCGCTGGGATTTTGTTTACACACACACATCCATGCGGCGGCAGATGACTATTAATGGATTAATGAATGCGATAATGGGTTGTTGTTCTTGGTTTTTTTTTTACCTTCAAGTATTGTTGTGACAATTCAACTGGCAGCTTGACGCCTAGCAGAGCTTATTGAAGTGGCGCAGGAGCAGATAACGTTCAATCAAAAGCCAGCGATGCGGTTGGCGTGGTCAGTGGTGAATGCGCAGCCCAAAGGCCTGGCACACTTCCACGGTCTTCGGGGACGAGCAGGGTACGGCGTGCTGGCCTTGTGCGTTCAGTCTCTACAGATGTTGCCTTGGAGAGTGGCTGACTAGCTGGCTGCCGTGACAGCTGGACAGCTGTTCGTCTAGATGTAACCACAGAAGCATGCCACAGAGACGGGAAAAGGGGGGAGGGGGTGTTTATTTTATTCCTATGAAGTTCCCAGGACGTGCGAAGCTGTCAATTTTGCCAGCGGTGCATAAGCTTGGAGAATGAGGGGTGGCTTGTGAACAGGCTGAGGAGAGAGAGAGCACAGATGGGCTAATATCTGCCAGCGACTAACAGTCTTTAAAATAAATTGTTGTTTTTTTAAATAGAATTGTACCGGTAAAACTATTAATTTAAAGTGTGTGTGGCAGGATTTTGGAACTTTGCATAAAGTGGCACAACATATATTATGTTCGTTGTTGCAAACAAAATGATAAATTAATGAAAATTTGTTTCAAAGTAAGTTTAAAATTTGCGCCGTGTTTCTTCACGGGACATCCGGGTACGTCCGCATGCGACGTCTGTGACGTACGAACAGGAATGTCAGTCTGCGTCTGCTAGGATAACGCATATTCATTGTCTGCAACATCGCCTTTTTTTTTTTTTGTATAACTTGAAAAATGCCGTTACGTTGTGTCGCATTTGGGTGTTCTAATATCATCAAAGTCAAAGTCAAAGTCAACTTTATTGTCAGAACTGCAATATGTACAGGACATACACAGGATTGAAATTGCATTTCTCTCAGTCCCTCGGTGCAACAGTAACCATTTAAACACTAAAACACTGAAACATATAATAAACATAAGCATAAAATAGTAAAAGTGTAACACTGTCCTGAGTTTTTGCATAGTGGTATAAAAGTATGAAAATTTACACCAACAAAATTTTCATCATCAGTGAACAAGTGAGCCTTTTCACTTTCCCAAAAGATGAAATACTTCATCAAGACTGGACAAAACAAACAAAGCTGTTCCCCTCGGAGCCCCCTCGCTCCACTCCACCTGAACCTGCTGTTTCTTGTTCAACCCCCTGAACTAACTTCGGCTTCCCAAACCGAAGACAAATCGCTCAAATCTATTGCTAAATTTGTCGGTTTCTATATTGTGCGCTATTGTTATGTAAAAGGGGCGTTCTAGGAGACATTCCTATGATGACGTCACAAAAGTAGCAAGCGGAAGTACCCGGATTTCTTGTGAAGAAACACGGCGCGAATTTTAAACTCACTTTGAAACGAATTTTCATTAATTTATCATTTTGTTTGCAAAAACGAACATAGTTGAATGATACAAGATATATATGTTGTGCCACTTTATGCAAAGTTCAAAAATCATGTCACACACCCTTTAAAACAATGTAAAAAAGACCTAGCATTTCTTGAAGGAATGGTACTAAGATCATGTTAAAATGAGAGAAGTCAGCCATTTTGGTCAAACCTCCATGTGCACGTTGTGATGTCACTCTCACAGTATGCATTATGGATGACTCAACTACCACACCAAAAGTTTCCTTGATATCTGTAAAACTGACTGAGGTATAACTATTTCTGTGTTGACTTGTGTCAATTGGCTTTGGCAGCCAACTCCAAAAGTCAATCAGTTATAGAAGCACAAAGTTTCATAACAGTCTGCCTTGTGGTTCATGAGATGTTTTGCTAACAGACACAGATAACTCCAATGGTTATGGGCAAAGTTACAAAAACAAAACTAATTTTACACAATCATTTAGTGCCCAGACTGTGTGTTGGTAATTCATATAAGCTTTAACCACACCAAACCTTAGCTTGATATCTAAACACTGACAACTATTTTTTTGTGTTGGCTAAAACTGATTAGCAGTGGTGGCCATCTTGAATTGGGTTGGCTCTAAAACACTTGTAGATTTTCAGCCAGCAAGGACTTTGAGAGTTTCATTAAATTGTGTCCAGTGGTTCACGAGATATATAGCTAAATAACAAAAGCTCAAACAACTGGTGAGAACAAGGTTTTTAGTTTGATCACAAAAGAGGTTTTTACCATAAATGAGAGAAACTTTTAAATACAGTTTAGAAGTAAATTACAGAATCTACTAAGTAAGGCAGAGAAAGTTTACGGTTTGAGGATTAAATTTAATCTGGACTTTGTGGCAACAGCATGCGCTTGCGATAGAAGACAGTTCAAATTAGGGTTATCGTCGGGTATCACTGACGTAAATCTGCATCTTTAAAACAGAGCATCTTAAAATAACACCAGTCAACTGAAATCCACAGATTTGAGGAAAAATAAAGACATCTCAGGTTAGGATTAGGCTTGAATAGAAAGAACAGTTGAAAAAGAGCTGTAAATACTCAGCCGAATTAAACACTTTCACCTTCTGAATAAACGAATAATAAATCTAGCAGCTTGGAGTCGTGCCAGTCACTCGTGCCAAAAGTCAAATTTGTCCTAGGCGAGCCAGGCTTTTCATTATGCCACAAAAGGTCAGCAATTTGTTCAACTCAATAAAAATGTTAATAAACCTAAGAGCTCACACAAAAAGCAGCGCGCACAGGCCTCTGAGTTCCCATAAAATACAAAAAAACATGAAAATGTGGTTGGGACATATTTGCTTGTGCATCTGTTTGAGCGCAGTGTTGCCACTGCAGCATTACATTGGTCAAAGGTTGTGCCACTGCAGAGATCTGGCAGGAAATAGAGCTTCGGCCTGGTCATAATCCCGGTCAAACTCCACCAACAGTGCACATAGAAACACATGCACGCACAAATCTGCATGAGTAAAAAGTTGAGCAGCTCAACACCCAAATTAATCCAGGTCACACCCCTCATCTTGCTCTGCTAAATAAAACGAGGAGCTGTTATATAATTACTTTTTTTTTTTTATTATTACAGGGGAAAAAAGTGATTATTGTGGACGCAGGTCTGGAAATAGATGGGGGCGGGTCATTGCTAAGCAACCGGTCATTATCCTCCAGAGTGGAGCGAGGTGACCGACCATCCGTCTAAACTCGCCTGGCTCCTGTACAACCCCTCTCTCTCTCCCTCTCCCTCCTCTTCCTCGCTCTCTCAGCCGTCTCCCCATCCGAATACAAACAGAGATAAAGAACGCTGCAATCGCTCTTGACACACAAATAGGTTAACACAATAAAGCCGGCTTTGCTTGGCTCACTCGAGGGAGGAAAGCAATTCCAGCAGCAGGCAGGAGGTAATAAAACAGGGCTGGAAGTGAATGTGTGTGTGCGTTCTCTGTGCGTGAGAGTGTGTGTGTCCATACATGTCGTCATGTCAACATTTCTATGTTTTTGTATGTGAGTGGAAGCAGGCACACAGAAGCTCTGTGCCCTCGAGGCCTAATATCCCATGGATTTTCAGCCCTATCCGGATACAAACAATAACACACGAGAAAGTGATGGAAATTCTAGGATATTCTCCCATTTAGAGGAAGGAAATTGTGGTTTCATATTAACAATATAGCTGACCTATTCCATACATACGCATAAACATTTCCCCGCTCTCATCTAAACGGTCTCCGGCTCGGTCAAAATTCAACACGCAAATTGAATGAGTTTTATCTGCGCCAGCCTCGGCTTACTTTCCCCGACGCTGCTGCCAGGCCTGGCAATAAATGATAAAAATCTCCAGAGTTTTATTAAATCGTGTTGCATTCACGCCGAACTCGGGGGGGAAAATGGTGAGGTAGCTTGGACAATTACGTCCCGGACCAGACAACATTGTTTTTTTTTTTCCAGTCGGTGGAAATTTCATTACCCTACACTAGCAATGGCCTTAGAATCGAGTAATAGCCTCTTTTTGTCACAGAGGCAAGCTGTCTGTGGGAGGTGTGACACCTCATAAGTGTTATCCATTTGCAACAAAAATGCATCGCGGTCCAGAAGCTGGTCAGCATAATGTGGCCCGTTACTCAGAGATATGAAGGAAGTGAAAGAACAAAACAGTAGTCAATGGCTAATTCCTGAAATGAACGCGATGTCATGAAAAGCACTGAACTTGATACATCCATGCAGCTAAGGCTTCCAATGCTAACCCTCCTCTGCTGCAGGCCAATAAACACTGTAGCGAGTGGCACATTTGGGCTAAACTGTGAAGATGTACAGGCCAGTGAAATTAAAGTGTCACTCATTGTGTGTGTTTTCACCCATTTCTTTTAATTCAGGTAATCAAAAAACATGTAAAGTGGTGACTATGTCAACAGGGAGTAAATTACGGACACATGATGAGAAAACATCTTATCTGCCTGATGTATTCCCTGCCTCTGCAGAAAGCAATGCCCAAGGGAGCGCAGTCAACTAAAATGCAAGGAGATGGAGATTAGCATGATGTGCAGTTCCTTGTTCTTTTAAAGTTTGATCTTCCTCAATAGCCGAGGAGAATCAGATATCTCCCGTTCAAGATTAAAGTGTACCAGCATACAGGGGAAGATTAATCAGAGGCATGCGTGAGATAAAAACAGCCTTGCTTCTGGCATGGAAAACAGTAGCAATAAAGAACTCGGCTGATAATGTGAAACATGGCAAGCCACAATGGCAAATCAAATGGCATGTGCGGGCCTCCAAAAACAAATCAAAGTGCAGACCCAACCGCAACGCAGAGGCTGGAGGAGTACAGCAGGGGCTGATCTGATAACAGCCAAGGCCTTCATTTTATTACTGGTAAAGGTTGAAGAGGGCAAGCTGTGGATTTTCCCATGTTGCTCTGTCGCCGGCCTCTCATTCCCTCTCCTCCTCTCCTTGAGATCAATGGCGCTGGGGTGATTTCACAGCAGCCTGCATTGTCACCCAGAACAAATCAATGTGACCATGAGGAAAGCAAGAGCGGCATTGTTTTTAAGGAGGGCAAATTTGCTGTTGGAGAGCTTGTCAGATTTGCTTTATTCTCTTTCTTCCCCCTTTCAAGAACAGTTAGGAAGGAGCAAGCTTATCCTCACCTTCTCAGGCCGAGTTATGGAGCAAACTATAAACTGCACAGCACTCAGCCTCTTCATGCAAGTGTACTTATTAACCACATATAAACTTCTCAAATCCTGCTAAGTGTATTCCACGTGCGTAGGAGACGAAAAGCACACCAGCCGCTCCTAACCTTTCCAAATGAAAGACTATACATTAACCCTGGAACCTGGTGAGACGTGACTTCCATTCAGGCTGACAGAGAAGTGAGAGGGGAAGAGGAGGAGGAGGAGGTTTGGAGGAACGCTGCTGTCCGTCATCTGCTAAATGGCTACAGATAACCCCGATGAGGATCTGGCCAGGGCTCATGAGTGGAATGGTGGTCAGGAAATCTCTTGATTTAAAATAACAGGAATTAAAAGCTATGCCAAAGAGAGAGTCATACAGCTAAAATAGTACAGTATACAGTGTGAGTGATGGGCAGTCAGTGATATAGAAAAATGAATTCCAGTCCAAATATTGTGTTTATAAAGGCAAGATGGCCACATTTAACCATTACATTTCTGGATCTGTCCTTAAAAACCCTGCAAATATAATAATCGCAGCATATTGTGTATATAAGTTGCAACTGTACATATGTTGGTGCTTGAACAGGGTAAACTCTTCTTTTGCTTACATAACCCCCAACAGCTCATCCTTAAACTGGACAGTCTGGGGCTGAACACCTCAATGTGTAACTGGCTGCTAGACTTCCTGACCGGGAGACCACAGACAGTGCGGGTCGGGAGTAACACATCTAGCACCATCACATTGAACACAGGGGCCCCACAAGGATGTGTGCTGAGCCCCCTTCTATTCACCCTGCTAACACACGACTGCACACCATCGTACAGCTCCAACCACTTCATCAAGTTTGCGGACGACACAACAGTGGTGGGTCTCATCAGCAACAACGATGAGACGGACTACAGGAACGAGGTGAGCCGCCTGGCCTTGTGGTGCGGACACAACAATCTCACTCTCAACGTGGAGAAGACAAAGGAGATTGTTGTGGACTTCAGGAAGAGGGATGCCCAACATGCCCCTCTGACCATCAACAGCACCGCAGTGGAGAGAGTAGACAGCACCAAGTTCCTGGGAGTGCACGTCTCAAAGGACCTGTCCTGGAGCAGGAACACTGCAGCACTGGCAAAGAAGGCTCACCAGCGTCTCTACTTTCTCCGCAAGCTGAAAAGGGCTGGAGCTTCAACCCCCATCATGAGCACCTTCTACAGAGGTGCCATAGAAAGTGTCCTGACCAGCTGCATCACTGTGTGGTTTGGTGCATGTACTGCATCCTGCCGCAAGAGCCTCCAGCGCATTGTGAGAGCAGCTGAGAAGATCGTGGGCACCTCCTTGCCCTCACTGCAGGACTTACACAGCAAACGCCTCACTCGGAAAGCCCACTGCATGGCAGGTGATCCCACACACCCACTACACAGCTGCTTCAGACTGCTGCCATCAGGGAGGAGACTGAGGAGTCTCCAGGCTCGAACCAGCAGACTGAGAGACAGCTCTGTTCATCAGGCAGTCAGGATGCTAAACACTCTGCCTGCTCTGCCCCCCCTCCCATTTGAACTGCCTTAACACTAAAACTTTCTCACACATTACCACACAACACAAAGATTTTAACACTGGACTCTGTGTCATCAAACGGGTTATTCACTAAACTCTCGGTCATGTGCTCATACAGTTTGCACTACTTCTCATACTTGCACTAATGTTTGTATTACATCACTGCCTATAGTCATAATACTGTTTACATTCTCTGTTTACATTTATTAATACTGTTTACTTTTATTACTACTGCTTACATTTAATTACTACTGTTTACATTTACACTACTCTAATATCTACACCACTGCTGATACATATACAGTGTGCTCTGAACGGTCTTATTTAGGGATGCCCAATGTGCCTTACTGCATATGCCACTTTTTGCCTCTATAACAACATCAACTACTACCTCATACATATACTGTGTACATTAACTCATACGCTGCTTTGCCACTTTGCAAATGTCAATGCTAGAAACCTTTAGTTTATTTTAGTTATACTTTTTATACTCTTTTTTTATACTAGTATGCAAAAACTCAGGACAGTATTATGTTCATTAAATGTTTAATGTTTTAGTTTTAGAGTTGGTGTAAATTTTCATACTCTTATACCACTATGCAAAAACTCAGGACAGTGTTAGTTTTACTATTTTATGCTTATGTCTATTATTATATGTTTCAGTGTTTCAATGTTTAGATGTTTACTGTTGCACCGAGGGACTGAGAGAAACGCAATTTCGGTCCTGTGTATGTCCTGTACAGTACATATTGCAGATCTGACAATAACGTTGATGATGATGATGATGATGATAAATTTTATTTCAGACAGACATTTCACCACAAAACATAATACTGAATACTTTCATGTTTCCAAGTATAGATACAATCTTAATATCAAATAAACGTACCCAATTTTTATATGCTAATATACATTTGTTTCTTTTCCTTTCCTCTAATGGTGACTGTGAGTCTGAAAAGGAGTATGATGAAGTTTAACTTATATTATCATACCCCTTATCCATTCAATAATTCATAGGATAAATAGTCTTCCTGTTGCCTGTATCCCTTCCAGAAAAAAAAGAAGTAATATTAATTTTAATAATTAAAAAAAAAATAAAAAATAAAAACAGTATTTTCTGGACTAGATGAAAGTATCTACATATACCTACTCACGTAGATATACATACACATCTACCTGCATAAATACATAGATAACATTTCCTTATTTACACATCCACATATATTTACACACATATACACAGATCAGCACCCAATTGTCCAAATCATCCTCAGTTCTATCATTACCATCCAATTTCTCACCCTTGATCATCCTTATACTTTTGAATAATAATCATTTTTAGTCTTTTCTTAAAATACCTCATGCTTGGACTTTGCTTCAACTCTTTGGTGAGTTTATTCCAAATCCTCACTCCAATGACCGAAATGCACATTCTTTTCATTGTTGTTCTCACCTTCAAAGTTCTGAAATTCAGGTTTTCTCTATAGTTATATCTCCCGACTTTGTCAGTAAATAAATTTTGTATATTTTCTGGTAATAGTTTGTTTCTAACTTTATACATAAATTGTGCAGTTTGAAACTCTATCAAATCTTGGAATTTAATAAAATTAGAATCAATAAATAAATTGTTAGTATGACAATAAAAATCAACCTTATGAACTAATCGAATGGCTCTTTTCTGTAATGTGCATAATGGTTGGAGCGAGGTTTTGTAAGTGTTGCCCCAAACTTCCACACAGTAATTTAGATATGGCAAAATAAGTGAGCAGTAAATAATATGAAGAGCAGAATAATTTAAAAATTTTCTAGCATTAGAGAGAACAGCTACACTTCTTGCTATTTTAGATTTAACATACTTAATATGAGGTTTCCAACAGATCTTATTATGAATCAATACTCCCAAAAAATGTGTATGTCCTGTACAGTACATATTGCAGATCTGACAATAAAGTTGACTTTGACTTTTGACTTTGATAACTGTTGCGTAACGGAGTGGTTTTCACTGCAGCGAGGCCTATTGTTCAACAGAGGAACTGCAGGGAGTGGAGCATATTTCTAATGGCACTTTGTCACATGTCTGTACACTCATCGTTCTGCACCACACCACACAAATTAAGGATCTGCCCACTGCCGCTAACCACCCCCACTCAAACTGGTTTATGGGACCATCTTATTTGTGGTTTCAAGCAAACTGCTCCAAAGTGATGAATTTGACGTGGTGGTGGTCACCAGCAGAGCTACATCACTGGATGATCCACAGAGTAAAACTGCAAACTATATCTGAACCACCACTTCCTCTCAGATTGTTGTAGGGTGTGGGTTATTTATTCTTTTTTTTTTTCTTCTTTTAACAGTTTTCGAGTTTCTAGTTCAGTATAGAAGCTCCAAAAGTAGTGCCATGGACCAAAGATGAGGTCCATGGCACTACTTTTGGAGCTTCTATACTGAACTAGTAATAATACCTTTCTGTCTTTATTGGCAGATCAGAGGACTCAGCGTGAGCTGGATGGCGCTACAAGAAACCGCCCACTTTGTGTTGACAATCCCACCCACAGAGCAGGGCAACAAGCCAAAGAGGTAACTCACCTACACCTGAGGAGAACCAATGAGACGAGAACCGAGTGGAGTTGCACTTATCAACAGCAAAGCGGCTATACTCCACCAGACTTGCCTGCTCCATTATCAATGAACAATCCATTCATTTTATAACCTAATAAAATCACTTTAAAGTGTCTTTAATGCCATAATTTTAAACCATGTCAGCAAAATCTATCAAAACATGCCATTGCTTTTGTTACAATCATAACCCTGAGGCTGAAACGAAACGAAAAAAGCAGCACAATCTATGTCAAACTCAGGGCCCGGGGGCCAAATGTGGCCCTCGCTAACATCTTATCTGGCCACCAAGAAGATATGTTAAACGAAAAATACTTTTTTCACTTGAATTTTTTCTGTAATCTTTGAGTATGATGTCCAAACTGCAACAGAGAACGTCAAATGAGACCAATTAAACTCTTTTTTTTGTTGTTGAGGAAACTGCCACCAAGATGTTGGGTATATAACTTGAGTTAATCTGAAACTGGCCCTTAGTTTGAAAAATGTTTTGATTTTGGTCCACATTTGTAAGTGAGTTTGACACCCCTGATCTACAACCACCTAAAAAGTTAACATAACGGATCCAATAATTCTCAGTCGGGTCATCTGGACAGTTTATTTTTTATAGAAACGTTTCACCCTCCATCTGGAGGGCATCATCAGTCAGAGGAGTTCCAGCAAACTGTTTCCCCCACCAAGAAGTAAACACCTTAAGGCCTTGTACACACGTAGCCTGGTGTTTGAAAAACGAATATCTTTGCAAAAAAAATATCTCCGTACATACATGTTCGGATATTTAAAATGATCGTCTACATGTACCCGTTGATTTTCACCACAGAGCATTGTAAAGAATATGCCCAACCCATAGGTGGCAGTGTAGTGCAAAGGTGAAACGTATATCAGCCAATCACAACCCTTCAAAGCAACCACAACTTCCTGTTATTATTATTATTATTTTTTTCCGTTCGTTTGTGTGGACAGACCGCGAAGTTGAACTACCGTATTGTGTAGTTGGTGCTTTTAATCAGTTTTCAGTTAAATTAATTAAATCCAAGTCTATAACAGTCTCAAAATGTCACCAAAATCACTCTGTCCCTTTAAAATCTTTCAGAAAATCGCAATATTGTATTGAATTGTATCGTTTGCCGAATATTGCAATATATCGTATCGTGAGCAGAATATCGTGTATCGTATCGTATGATTACTGTATCACTACAGCCCTAATATAAACACAGAACACCGCTATGGGTGCAGCTCGTGCCTTCACCCCCCCCCACCCGACCTGCCAATCAATTCAGTAGGCGTGTCAGCAAATGACCAATCAGTGACCTCAATTTGTCCCGTAGGTAAACGCTCTGCCCTGCTGCTGCTCAAATGACGTCAAGAATTTGGAGCAAAAACGCAAGCATTAACGCGAGAACAAACGCAGAGCTATACTGTGAACTGCCTGCGCACAGAACGCGCTCGGTCGGACGCAGAGCTATACTCGGGCCTTTAGAGGCCTGAATTAGACATGAATGGGAGAGCATTAGGGGTGGGCGATATGGCTCAAAAATTATATCGTGATATTTCAGAGCGATATCACGATAACGATAAATTTCGTGATATAACCCAAAAAAAAGAAATCAAATTTATTTATTTGACTAAATTAATTTAACATGTTGCTTTGCAGTGTTATAAATTTTAAAAACAACAAGGGTTAATTTTACTGA
>JBBPBX010036460.1:3141-31475 GCA_038048925.1 Garcialebias charrua | reverse complement strand
TATATATATATATATATATATACTGTATATGATAATCATGAATGGTATTACTCCTTATCATCTTGTGCATGTGCATATTGTCTTTTCCAAATTTGTGTATTCTGCTTCTTTTGTGATTATTCTATATGTATTTTCTTCTGTATAATTAGATAGAACATGCTACTGGATGTCTCAAATTCCCCCCATGATTAATAAAGTATCTATCTATCTATCTATCTATCTATCTATCTATCTATCTATCTATCTATCTATCTATCTATCTATCTATCTATCTATCTATCTATCTATCTATCTATCTATCTATCTATCTATCTATCTATCTATCTATCTATCTATCTATCTATCTATCTATCTATCTATCTATCTATCTATCTATCTATCTATCTATCTATCTATCTATCTATCTATCTATCTATCTATCTATCTATCTATCTATCTATCTATCTATCTATCTATCTATCTATCTATCTATCTATCTATCTATCTATCTATCTATCTATCATCTATCTATCTATCTATCTATCTATCTATCTATCTATCTATCTATCTATCTATCTATCTATCTATCTATCTATCTATCTATCTATCTATCTATCTATCTATCTATCTATCTATCTATCTATCTATCTATCTATCTATCTATCTATCTATCTATCTATCTATCTATCTATCTATCTATCTATCTATCTATCTATCTATCTATCTATCTATCTATCTATCTATCTATCTATCTATCTATCTATCTATCTATCTATCTATCTATCTATCTATCTATCTATCTATCTATCTATCTATCTATCTATCTATCTATCTTTCTATCTATCTATCTATCTATCTATCTATCTATCTATCTATCTATCTATCTATCTATCTATCTATCTATCTATCTATCTATCTATCTATCTATCTATCTATCTATCTATCTATCTATCTATCTATCTATCTATCTATCTATCTATCTATCTATCTATCTATCTATCTATCTATCTATCTATCTATCTATCTATCTATCTATCTATCTATCTATCTATCTATCTATCTATCTATCTATCTATCTATCTATCTATCTATCTATCTATCTATCTTTGCATCTATGTTCTGCTTCTACAGTGTATACAGTACATGTATCCTTACTGATTGTATATGGTGGTGTTTAAGTATCTAATGTTATACAATATAATTAATTATTAGGAATGATTGCCATAAGCACATACCACAAGCTACGGAATACCAGTGTAGTTCTGAGCATTTTGTGTGACTGAAATATCTCCTGGAATTTCAAGACTTACGGAAAAATCGGGAAAAACTTATGGAACCTTGTTTTCATGAAAGGCTGGGAACTCTGTAAAAACGTACATAACATTTTAGGATGCATGTTCTTTTTTATTTGTTTACATATTAATTCAGTTCTAATTTTCTTTACATGATACTTCTTGCCATTCACAAGGGAGTGCAGTAGCACCCTCAGCACCCCCGGTTCCTACAGCCTTGATACTTTACTTTACGTTTTGCAGGTAGGCGGTTCTAATTCTAAAATCAAACTACACTAACTGAGACACAGTTAGAAAGTTAGCTCTACGGGATAACGTTTATGATTCTGTAGGCCTTTATGGTTCTGTAGGCCTGTGGTAAGTTGTATCACAACAACAACAACAACAACAAATTTTTTTGGGATTTGAGCCTTATTACTGGTGTATGCAAACAATATTTTTTTACAATATGTTAAAAATAATTCTTTTGTTTTTTCAAGAAAAGCTGCAGTAATAAGCAAAATATGATATGTATTCTGCCATCCTGCAGGATGTCCCACCACATCACTGATGTGCGTCCTGTTCTTTCTGTTTTGTGCTTCTGAACTTTCTTCATACTTGTTCAAAACAAAAGACAGAAAGTGAACTCAGTGTGAGGTCATGCAACACAGACACAACCTCATCAGCTTCATCAATGTGCATGATTACCAAACTTGTGCCGTATCATGACTGAAGTGTATGGATAGACTCAGTGGGGTTCACAGGGATCGTTAGGATGGCTCACACACACTTCAGCCCCCCTCAGAGTGGTGCTATATCAGACAGGGAGTCAGGGAGCAGTAACAGGGCTATTAGGACTCCCAGGGACCCGATCGATCTCCTCATTGATCCCCTCCTGCCGTGGCCGGCCTGAGACAACTGTGTGGGTTTGCACACTTACCGTCAGAAAGAGCCGAGAAGCAGCAAAGATAAGAGCACAAGATGGACACAAAGAGAAAGGCCACTTTGAAAGTTTGAATCCCCCCTTTCCTCTTTCGGGTCTTTTCTTCCAGGACAAACTTCTGACAGAACTCGTTTTCTCCCCCACCACCAGCACACATGGATCTTTGACATCCCTGTGTCATCTGTAGCGGTCTCTCCAGAAATGACACCACGGCTGCAGTATAAAGATGTTATCTCAGAGCTGTGAAGATTTATAACCTGTGACAAAATGAGGGGAAAACTTGGCCACAACTAAGCAGTGAGATGGAACACCATGATGGTTATTGAAACCAGGCGGGCTGGAGCGTCACCGAGCCTCACACTGTCTCGTATTAAGTTATAGACAGGATTATATGAGTCAGAGACACTTGTGCTTCACATAGTGAGGGCTTTGGGGATGTATTTTTACTTTAAATCATCACCAGCCACTCAGTAACCACAATGGTAAGAAACTGCAATGCAACACTGCCCCCAGTGGAGTCCTGGTGCGCCTGCATGTGCTGCTTTTCCTGTAATTCACTATAATTTATGTGCATAAACTGCCTATGTAACACGATCGTCCAAACAATCTGATTACTGATATCTATAGAGTCAGTGAGCATATAACAAGAGGAGCTGTGTACTGCTGAGTGTGCAGTGTGAGACTGATTGATGATAGGATCCTCATCAGAGTCCATCTGATTAATTTCCGGCCCTTCACTTCTTTCCTCACAACTAATGCGGCCCTGTCTCAGCCTGCCTATTATTATCGTTCAATAAGGAGATCTAAAAGAAGGTGTGTGGGTGAGAGAGACTACAAGTGGTGGACCGTATGGTGAGTTTTTGTTTAGCAAGATTTCCACTTATACATTTACTCTTTGACTCTTTGCAAACATGACGCAAAACATCTATTTTGTTATTTTAAACAAAAGGGAAAATAGTTTGTCCAGCAAACAGTGACCTAAAAAATACAAAATTTCTTCTGAAATGCACTAAAGTATTAAGATAGATCATAAAAGGGTAGATATATGTAAAGTGAGTTAATAAAATAAAGTACCATATTTTCTAGCCTATAAGTCACACCCTTTTGCTTATACTCTGCGACTTTTACGCCAAAGCGACTTATTGATGTTTTTTCCCACATACTGTATTTATAAACCAATTTTTGACTGTGATCATTAATTGTGACATGGAAAACATTGAACACTACCATTTTCAGCCACTAGATGGCACTCGAGTAGTATGGCATGCCGTTGTGTCATGTAATAGGTAAATGTGGCTATTAATGACTCACTCGTCTTGCCACAGCCTGCCACCGTCGTCCAGCTCTGGGATCATGACTGGAGCAACCGTCAAATCAGCTTCATTTCGAAGCGCCGCCCAGGCGAAATGCAGCTAATTTGACCACTGAAGTGCATATTTATTAAGTAAAAGTTCAACTGAAACACATCTTTACTATAATGTCGAGCAAACAAATAATTATTTTATGTGCTTATCTTGTTAAATTTTTGTTAAAGTCCTCCCGTGCACGCTCCTGCGGCCGTCATTTGGCAGCCAATCGATTTTGGCACAACTCCGGCCCACATCTCCGCATTGTCAGCAGTGATGCATAATGCGTAGTATATGGTGAAGTGACTTATTTATGTTTTTTCCCATTTTATTAGACATATTTGGACTGATGTGAATTATATGGCGGTGCGACATGTACGATGGGATGAAAATTTAGCCATTTTCATCCCATCGTAAGATAATCCTGGCTTACAGCTGTTTTATGAAAGGCGGTGGGTGATATGCATTCATTGAAGGAATGCCAGGCCTTCATTTACTGATGTGACTGATAATTCACTCCAGCCACAGCAGAAAGTCACAAAGAGAAACATCTGGGACATATTTGCTGATCTCGTGAGTTTTCAGTAGCTCCAAAAACACATAAATGAGCCCTGAAGGTTTTCAGTAAATTACATTGTATCACAAAATTGTGTTTATATCATTGGATACTTTTCATAAAAAAGTGTTGCCTTTCTTTGATGTAATATGTGTAACCAATGTTATTTTTTTCCATTTATTGTTTTGTGATTTTAGCTGTTGTACACCTTTAGACAATGGAAGTTAGTCTGAAAAAGCAAGTAAGGACACAGCTGTTGTTCTGGAGTTGTAGGTCCCTTTTTGATGGCGTGATGAACAGGTGTGTCTCGGGCACCAGAAGTTCCATGCAATTATGTGACACAAACCTTAAAACACAAGGATCTCAAATAAATAAAACAAATCCCCAGAGGGAAGCAGGGAAACACTTTGAGGGAGGATTTCTCACCTACGTTGAAACTGTTGTAACGACACAGACACTGAAATCCCCACGAGTGCTAATGGATTCCCAGAGGAACCGGGTGAAGCTGCCTTCGGATGATCTGTTTTGCGCAGGCAGCTAACTGCTGTGTCAGTCGCCTTCTGTTAAGACCATAGTTCATGTCAAGTTTCAGGTCATCGCTTATCTGTCCAGACGCTGCATGATTGCCATAATAAAGATTTAAAAAGCCGTATAAAATGTCTTCAAAACAAAGTAAGGCTTTTGTGTTGCTGAAAGCTCCAGAGTTTAATGCAGGAGTTGATATATTGCTCACAACTGCACAATGTGTGCAAGTGATTTACAGCATGCCAAGCAATTCCTAGTGCCACTGTTCACTCTTATTTATCGGTGAATCCTGCATATTAATTGCCTGGCACTGGATAGGCACAGTGCTAGAACACAGGGGTGTGCTATCAAACTGACAAATATTCCCCATGGTGCAACATCAAGGCTCTACCCAAAATGAACTCCACACTGATAAAACTGATAAGGTTTATAAAATCATTGCCATTGAGTGTGCTGATGATTCTGATTACTGGCCTGCAGTCATGAGAATCGCTGAAGGAGGGCATGGAGAGATTTAATTCATGCCATGGCACCATTCAGAAATACAACGGTGGGAAAGCATCACCTGTTTTAATGCTGAACAAGCAACAAAGACCAACTAGGTTAGAACGCAGAGAAAGTTGTCTTTTTTATACAAAATGCACATACCTGTCCATTTCTGAGAATTAAAAAAAGATCAACGTTATTATTGCAGAGGTGTGTGACAGCAGCAGAAACTGTAAGAATTGAGCTGCTCGACTTGTTCAAAGTGTGGTCATGAGTCTCATTCAGTTCAATGTAGTTTCATCTTTTTATAACAAGGAAGATGAGTGACTTATTTCAGAAGATTTAAACAAAACGATTTGTTGTGAGCATCAAGGTCAAAGTGCACAAGCCTCTATTTTCTGCCATTCCATCAGATTTAGAGAGGAATGATGAGAAGAACATTTAAAATAATCTAAGGAAAATGAGGAAGGATGATAAAATACTCACACATTGACAATTCTTCTTTTGGGTTTCCCCTCTTCAGGGGTCTCCACAGCGAGTCCTCCTCCTACATCCCTCTCTGTCCTCACTCCAACTACCTCCATGTCCTCTCTAACTTCATCCATATATCGTTATATATAGTTCTGGAGTCTGCTCTCAGAAGAAAAGTATCCTTACATCCGAAGATGTGCTTTGAACTTAACAGCACTTTTTGGATCTACCTACCTGTGTGAGTCTGCTTTTTCACACATGAAAATCATCAAGTCCAAAAACAGATCCACAATGACTGATGATCATCTGGAGACCTGCCTGCGCCTCCCAACCACCTCATACTGCCCCGCGCCTCCTCCTCTCAGTGTCAGAAGTGCCACTAAGGTAGAGACACATTTATTTTATACAGCTTGCACCAGATGACACCATCCTGCTGCACAGAGCAGCTGCCTAGTTTTGATATTTAGGTTTTATTGAGGTTTGAAATAGTTGTTGGAGATTTGTAAATCTGCACCTTTGTAAGTCACTTTTTGTAAATAGTTAGTGTAAATGAGGGAGTTTTATATTGTTCAGTTCATTGTTTATTCGTTTCTTTAAAAAATATGGTGTGCTTTTCAAATATTGCGTCATTTTACTTTGATAAAATACTTTAATTAAATAAAACTAGCAACACATTACGTTCTGTTTTATTTACTTTAAAGAAGTGAGGAGTAGGGAGATGAAAAATTTTGTTTTTTGATACTGAGACTGGACGAGTAGCTCTCGGCAAACTGCCGACTTCAAAAGTAACTCTTGGTTCAAAAAAGGTTGGGCACCCCTGATTTAGGCACTCCTGCAATCGTCACACTTTTTCCTGTTAAAAACTGACTCCGGCCCCCCACCAGAGAAGGGAAAAGTTATGTGGCCCTCACAGGAAAAAGTTTGGGAACCACTGATATATCTCCTCTTTGTCTTTTTCCTGGCAGCTGCATTTCTAACATCCTTCTACCAATATACCCACTGTCCCTCCTCTGGACATGTCCAAACCATCTCAGTCTGACCTCTAACTTTATCTCACTTTATCTCCCAGTTGTTCAACATGTGTTGTACCTCTGATGATCTCATTCCTGATCTTATCCATCCTTCACTCCTAAGGAGAACCTCAGCATCTTCATTTCTGCTACTTCCAGTTCTTTCTCCTGTCTTTTTGTCAGTGACACTGTCTCCAGACCATACAACATAACTGGTCTCATCACCAGCTTTGTAAAATTTTCCTTTGACCTTTGCTGACACCCTTTTGTCGCAAATCCCTCCTGAAACTTTTCTCCATCCACTCCATCCTGCCTGGACGGTCTGAAGTCCTGTATCTTTGTGACCTCTGCTCCTTGTAGCCTCACTGTTCCACCCATAGACATTATATAAGATATATATGGTTCCACCAGCCTCCCTCTCATTCACATATGTACTCTGTCATGTTTGGCAGTGGTCTTGAACCACAAGTGCAGACAGACATGGGAAAAACTCAAAGGTAAAATAAACTATTCTAATTTATAACAAAAACAATGGCTGACGTGGCAGCAAAACACAACAATTCAGAACACGGGAGAACACGAACAGCTGTGAGAAAGCCCAATCCACGGACAAAGTGAAAACACAAAGATGCTAAACTTAAAGGGACACTAACGAGACACAATGATGAGCATCTGGGGTGATTGGGATTTATGAACAGGTGAAGTAGAAGTTGGCAACATGAGAAACACAGAGGAAGGCAAGAAACAAGATTCTAAAGAAAAAACACTCAGTCTTACTACGGCTGACTTTCATTCCTCTTCTTTCAAGTGAATACCTCCACCTCTCCAAGTTCTCTTCCACCTGTTCCCTGTTCTCACCACAGATCACAATGTCATCTGCAAACATCATAGTCCATGGGGATTCCTGCCTGACCTCATCTGTTAGTCGGTCCATCACCAGAGCAAACAAGAAGGGGCTCAGAGCTGATCCTTGATGCACTCCCACCTCCACCTTGAAGCTATCTGTCACTCCTACAGCACATCTCACCACTGTCCTGCTGTCCTCATACATGTCCTGCTGTCCTCATACATGTCCTGTACCAGTCTAACATACTTTCTGCCACTCCAGATTTCCTCATGCAATACCACACCTCCTCCAGTCCCTCGGCACCCTGTGTGATCAGAGTAAATACATATGTAAAAGTAGAAAAACACATGTTTCAAAAGGATTTTTGTGAAATAATTTTGGACTATTTAAATCACTGCCTCATATGTGGATAAGATTAATCAAATAGGACTTTAACACATAAAAGTTCATATGATTTTTCAAATGTAAAACAGTCTTGGTGTCTGCAGCATCTTAAAACAATTCTGTGATGATCAGGCTCGTCTGGAGCGTTGCATGCAGCTTGGCTGACTGATACATTTAGAAAAAGATTTAAAAAAAAACAGTCATTATTAAAGAGCAAACCTTCAAATATGACTATTACAACAAAAGCAAACCATCATTATGAAATCATTTAATTTATTTGCTCATTCCAGTACAAGCGCCTAACTGCGCAGTTGCCACATGAACTCAGAGAAGGCTTATCCAAAGCAGGAATGTTTCACCATCTTCTTGTTGAACTGTTGCACACTTTAGTCTTGTTAATCTTAAACGTTTGAAGAATTTAGTAGCATGGAGATTTTCCTTCCTCTTGTGCATCATGAAATTATTTACATGTTTATTTAGAAAAAAATATATATTTGCATGTTCACAAACTATTGCTGCGGTTTGCAGCTGGTTAAACAAAGTTTAATTGTAGCTACTTGTCACAAGTTATACATGAGAAATATGATCTGTTTTGCACGCCAGGTTTTTATTTATTTATTATTTTTAAAAAATTGTCATGGCTGTTCATTTTTCAAGACTTGCAGAAGCCTGAAAGTATCAAAAGCTTTGCACTAAAATTAAAATGTACAAGACAGAGAAAGGGTCATGGTAAGACACGTAGACATTTTTAATGTTACCACAACAATTTTCAGTCTGTAAATAAATTTACAAATCCAAAACCATAATCAAGCTTTTTGTTTTTTGAAGTTCCAAGCTTGATAATATTAGTCTGCTATCTTTCCTGGCCTGGTTTTTGCCTCACCGCAGCTATTATTGTTCTCATTCTTGTGACCCCAGATCATTATAGTGTTAATATACAACCCAGAAGGCAGGATCAGCTCAGTCACTTCCCTCTGACAACTGAGAAGTCTGCAGACTTACACGCTCACCTGCGCTTTTGTTTTTCAGAGCTCAGTTCTGGTCAGCATTTTATCTCATGCTGTCGGATCTTACCTGAAAACCAGGTCTGCAGAACAACCTCTGACCTCCAAGAAGCAGCAGCGAGCATGGACCAGAAGAAGCAGCTGTTGTCCTTCGTTCGGATGTTTCTACCTGCTGTAGGATTTGCCTTGACTTGCATCGGGGCCTACCTGGTGTCCCTGCAGACCGAGGACAGCTTTCACTGGAAGATTGTTCCTATTTATGCCATGATTGCCTGTGGCTTTCTGGCTATGCTCACCGGGGTCTTCTGGAACCTCTACAGCATGAGGAGCAAACTGTACCAGAGAAGACGACGTGAGCGGCACATTCAGATCTTCACCGTTGCAAGGTATAGCAACTCAAGAGCATGATTTATTAAAAAAAAAAAAAACCAAATGTTTCTGTCAAAGAATACCATTACATTTGTGTTAAACTGTTGTCGAGTTAAAAAGCAGTACTCATCTGTTAAAATCAGAAAAAGCGTTCAATACAAAAACGACTGGACTTTATTTGTTGCAGAAAACGTTTCGCCTTCTATCCAAAGGGCTTTCTCAATTCAAAGAGCAGGCTGTGTGAACAGCGGATTCGGATGTTGTCAGTGCATAGAATGGGCGTTATCAACTGTTATCACCCCCATTCGTATGGGCGAATAGGTCACAATCTACCTACTAGCATGTTGAACATAACGTTATTAGCGTTGTTATCGCAGTGAGTAGGCAGCATGTTTCCGACAACCCGGAAGTGTAGCGTTTTTGTGTTTTTCAGCTTGTGTAACTGTTTTCCTCAACCTAACGTTAAACCTGACCCAGAGGACCAACCCCAAACCTAACCCCAGCTCACCCTTGTGCCTAAACCTAACCAAGACCCTAAACCTAACCCAAGACCCTTTACTTTAAACCTAACCACGTAGCTAAAGATGGAGCCTGCTGTCATCCATTGTAACGGTGATAACGTACCTTTGAACCTCTTAGAACAGGGGTCTGCGACCTTTACGATCAAAAGAGCCATTTCTGCACCGTTCACTAAATTAAACGTGTCCGGAGCCACAGTACTTGATACAACTGGCATTCTCAACTGGTGGCCACTTTAAAACCTAAAAAAATGCTAAGCATGATGGGAAATACAACACAGCCACTGCCTTACTGGTTAATGGAGTGGCTGTGTTGTATTTCCCATCATGCTTAGCATTTTTTTAGGTTTTCCAACTGAACCATGAGTAAGAAGGACGTGTGGGGTGAAGACATGCCTCCTGTTAGCTGCTAAAATTTGTGAGGTTCCTGTGGTTAGGCTCAGAGAGTCTTCATTGGATGTCGCACACCGTGTTGAAATAAATGTTCTCAGTTCAAAATCTTCATTATACAGAGTTGTGTACTTGAACGGTATCGGATCGGAAAAGTATCGGTATCGATCGATACCCAGTTTCAAAGTATCAGTATTGGATCGGAAGTGAGAAATGTGGATCGGTGCATCCCTAATTATCATAAAAAAGGAAAAATAATGTGTTCTTTCCCAATTAAAAAAATAAAACAACAATGAACTATGCAGGTCTAGGTAAATTATTTTAATTGCGGAAAAATTACAAATCCTACTTCGAATAAATAATGTTAATGTATGTTTTACTCCTTCTATTAGTTCTAGTATTCACACATTTGCAAAGGAAATGACAAGAAAAACTGCTAAAACTAGCCCTTTTTGTTGTTATAAGAACAAATAAAATTCAGTTTAACGTTAGTTTTGATCAAAGCTTGAAAGAGTCACTGTTGAGGGACCAAAGAGCCGCATGTGGCTCCAGAGCCGCAGGTTGCAGACCCCTGTCCTAGAAGGTACAGGAGGGGCAATCTGACCGCTACCTACGTATGGTTGATAACATCCAAAGCGGGTGGTGTGAGAGTGAAGTTATAACCAGCTGAGATGACACACATTATATATTATAGGTATTATTATTATATTAATATTATAGGTTATAACCTCACTCTCACAAAGCCTGCTCTTTGAATTGAGAAAGCCCTTTGGATAGAGGGTGAAACGTTTTCTGTAACAAATAAAGTCCAGTTGTTTTTGTATTGAACGCTTGTTCTGATTTTATCATGTCCTGGATGGCTGAGAATCTTCACCAGCATACTCATTTGTTACTGAGCTGAAAACAAGTTAGCATTTGTTCTTATCTCATCTGAATCTTATAAAACCAGTTCAAGCTGGGTTTTTTCCCCCAGCAGGCCCAGCTGTTTTCCTCCATCATATGAAGAGTCGCAAAGTCACATTAGTCCTGGTCATCAGCTCGAGGGGTGTGTTTCAGGAGACAGAGGGGTCACGAGTCCTGCTCCTCCTCTGTACAGCCAGGACAGTTGGGAGGCTCCAGACTGCACATGGAGCTGGGAGCATCCGCCTCGGTACAGTCAGGTGCTTACAGCCAGGACAGTTGGGAGGCTCCAGACTGCACATGGAGCTGGGAGCATCCGCCTCGGTACAGTCAGGTGCTTCACACACGTCGGCAGCAGATGGATGCAGGTGAGCAGAGGGAGGTCTCGTCCCCAAACTAAGAGGAAGGATTACGGATCAAAAAACAGGAAAGCAACAGAGCTGAACTGTGTTGAACGTCCTCAAAAGGTTTCGTTTGTTGATGATTTCTTGAGCAAGTTTGAATTGCACTTTTCATTCAAATCCAGTGTTAAACTGGGAACAACTTACAGTTTTGTGCTGTAAGTCAATCCTACGTGTTTACAAATGTAAATAAGAATGTTTTAAAAGTTTTACGTCAAAGTTTTATAGAATAAAAAAACATTATTATATGTTATGCTATGTTCCTTTATTTTTTTCTCTCCATTTTAAACATTCAACGTTTGTCAAAGTAAGTCTCACTACTACTACATTGCTTTCAATGCCAGCTGATTTGTATTGGATCGTTTTATTTATGATCTGCAATGTTTTAATGTTTTTCGTGTTGTACTTCATTGTCTGTGTTGCCTGTTGCGTGTTTGTTTGTCCAGCACTTTGTGTGGACTTGTTCCTGTTTAAAGTGCTTTATAAATAAAATGGTATGGTATGGTATGGTAAGTCTCCTGGCCAAGCAGTCTGATATTGTTTAGATAAAAGCAAAAATTTAAGTTTTAAAAGTTGTATATAATGTAATGTACAGCAATGAGCAACTAAAGTTCTACAATATGAGTTGAATCATTTAACCAAACTTTTTCTTTAAAAAAAAAAAAAATCAAAATGACTATGATTACTAACTACAGTACATCCCACGAAATCAAAACGCACCCATTTGAAAACTATTCTGAGGGTACAGCAAAAAAAAAAAAAGCCTCAAAATCTTCTTTTTTTATCTACTGTACCGGTTCTTGATGGACTTACATTAGAGACGTTGACTTTGATGTGACACGTAGCTTTGGCGCAAAAAGAAATGATTAATGGCTCGATTAACTTATGAGCAAAAATAGAAAATTGCGAGTCAATGAAGAAGAAAATTATAGATTCAAAAATGGGTTTGGAGGCTTACGAAGTGTATGAATGTATTAGATTCATGTTGTGTGGTCAAGCAACGCATCATCAGGCCAAAAGGCTCAAAGGCTGAGCTGACCCTGCACTGCAGCTGCGTTTAGTAACACAAAGAGACGTTCACAAGGACATCATTCACTGCTTACCAGGACTTTAAAAATAAAAAAAAATTCAGGCAGTTTCTCATAGATTTTATCCACTTCCTTGCTCCTCCATAACTCAGCATCTACATGTAGTGTGGTTCAGGAGCTGCAGACCCTTTTATCTGGGTCCAAAGCAGAGCAGGGAGACACTGCACAGCACATTTCACTAACTGCAGTTTTTAAGGGAAAGGCTGGATTTTTTTTATTCGCGGTTCTGTAAAAATGTCATAAACAGTCACTATCTTACCTGTTGTGGATAGCGCTTTGAACACGTTAAAAGAAATATATTTGAGTTCTGAGCAGACTGACAAGCTAACAGCTAACAGGACTGGCCTAAACCAAAGCAAACCCGCTGCTCTAAAAAAAGTTTCCCGTTTCAAATCCTTCAGAGCCGTTTTTATGAGTGCTATTTTATATATCTTTACACAACCATCAGTTTTACACTGCATGGTTATTTCAGCAGAAATTTTATAATATTCTAGCACAGGGCTATTCAACTGGTGGCCTGTGGGCCAGTGACTTCAGTCTGGCCCACCAATGAGTTCATTAAAAAAAAAAAAAATAATAATAATTTTCGGGGGGCTTCTGTGTTTGTGTTTTTAGTTCTGTTTATTGCATGAGTCATTGCAATAAAACAAACAAATTTAAAAGGTAACAGATCATTGTAATACTTGGTTTATTTCCATAATGATTGTAATTGCTGGATGTCCGGCCCGTGAGCTGCTGGCTTTCAGTAACTGAGCTGAGCAGTTTTATTGAACTGAGCAATTGAGAATTGAATTGAGAATTGAATTGAGAACTGAATTTATTGAGCAGCTGAGCTGTGCAGTTTTATTGAACTGAGCAATTGAGAACTGAATTGAGAATAGAATTGAGAATTGAATTGAGAATTTAATTGAGAATTTAATTGAATTGAGAACTGAATTTATTGAGCAGCTGAGCTGTGCAGTTTTATTGAATAGCCCTGTTCTAGCAGGAAGTGGTCAACATTACTCATGCTTGCAAATAACCATGAATTTCTATATGAATGTTTTCTGCAAAACTGGTGGCATTTTAAAGTTTATTGAAATTGATATAAAACATTTGAAATTGTTGTTGATGTAATCAAACCTAAGCCCTGCTTAGTAAAAATGTTCTCCTTGGAGTCATTTTAAGCCCAATTCTCTGGTCAGAAGTTTTATTCCTCCAAACTGAGACTGTTTAAAGAGCCATTTATAACAAGTACAGGTAGTCCCCGACTTACGAGCGAGTTCCGTTACAACGAGTTGCTCGTAAAGCGAAAATTCGTAACTTGGAACGGCCGCCACGTGTCTCGTAAGTCCGGAATTTCACTCGTAAGTTGGAACGGTTTTGCTAGCGCGACTACAAACACTCGTTTTTCATCGAAAAACTGCTTACGAGTGCATAAAAATGATCGGAAACGTGTGTCCACATGTTTAGCTAACGAACTGTGGTGAAAAAACACAGAAAAATTCTGTATTTTTTGCGTTTTTTCCAAAAATTCGCCAGCTCGTAAGTCCGGAACCTCGTAGGTCAGAGCGCTCGTAAGTTGGGGACTACCTGTAAGATGTAAAAACAATTTTTTTTTTTACAGAAACATGTTTCCAAAAATCGGAACTATTTCTTTCAAGCTAACTTGTCTAGGCTTGCTGGTGTTTTATTTCTTTATTGTAATTACCCACCACTTTAGCGCTCTTACCCATCTTGCAGTAAGCATTAAAACGTCTTGTAGGCAAAACATTCAAAGGTGACAAAGATCAGCTGTAACGCCTGACATCATAAAATGTAGCTGGACAGGGCAACAACCTTTAAAGCTGACACGTAACATCCGTCTGGCTGAGTGCACACATCCCTGCGGATGTCCACCGGCACATCCTTAACTCAAAATGACTTTATGAGTTCTGTGCACTGCGTCCCGTTCGAGCAGTATAAAGATCGAACCTGGTCATTTCTTATCACAACAGAACAGCTTTAACGTGTTTCCTACACTCAGCTTCAACCTGAGCGTGATTCAATCACCACCCGAGGTGAGACATCAACTCATCCATCTTGTTTATGAAGAGGTTTTTTTTATATATATAAAATCCTAAAATACCAAAAGCGCCCCATGCATTATTTATCTTTGATTTGTTTTCATTTATTTGCGTTTAGTCCGATTTGACCAAAGAAGAGAAGCACTGCACGCAAAAACAATTGTTTATTTGAACAATAAAAATAGAATAAAATATTTTCAAACATGATTATACAAAGAAGAAGAAAAAACAATCCAATGTGTCCAAAGTCATTTTGGAAATTTCCCAAGGATTTATGAGTTATTTTACGTCCTTAAATGCACTTTAAACATTCAGACGAGGGGGAAAGAATGTCCCCCCCTCTTTTAATTCTAGGCTTTTTTACTCAATGGAAGTCAATAAAAAATGGTCTGATGTTTACACGTTTCTAAAACAATTTCAATCTAACACTGAGTTTACAAAACGCACACAACAGATTCCACCATGATAATATTTATTAAACAAAAACAGCTAAAACAGGAAAAAAAACTGGTGTGAGAATCTAAGTATGTGAAGCCTCAACAGCTTGTAAAGACACTTTTATCACTGACGACAACTTGAGGAAGTTATTTATGGTTTTATCAGTCTCCTGCCATTGACGATGAATTATGGCCCATTCTTTTTTACAATGTTGTTTCAGTTCAATGAGGTTTGTTTGCAGAAAGATTTTAGTCAGGTTGAGACTATTGACTGGATTATTGCAACAGCCTAATTCTTTTTAATATCTATTTTAAGGTTTATTTGTTGTTGTGTTTGGGGTCATCGTCCAGAGTCACGAACCGATTTAAGTCGAGCTTCAGCTGTCGGACAGATGGTCTACAGGGGAGTTTGTGGTCGATGTATTCACTGCAAGGTTCCCAAATCATCAGCCACCACCACCGTGCCTGACAGCTGGTGTGAGGTGTTTGTGCTGATATGCTGGTTGTCACCAAACGTTACTTTGCATTACAGCCAAACCTCTTTTCTTCGGTCTCGTCTGTCCAAAGGACGTTGTTCCTGAAGTCTTGAGGTTCATTTAGATGAAACTTTGCAAACTGAAGTCACGTTGCCATGTGCTGTTCTTCTCCTGGCAACACTTCACAACAAGTTGCGTTCATTCAGCCTTTATCTCATCGTACTGGCATGACCTTAAAGCTTCTGCTTGAGGCGTGTAGAGTCAAAGATCTTTGTTTTGTTTTTATTGTTATAATTTTGAAGTGGTTCTGAGTGTTACATGGTCTGGGCTGGAGCATTATTTCATGGGACGGTTGGCAGCTGTCTTGAATGTTCTTATTAATATTTAAGTGAATATTTGTGTTCACTGTAGAACGATGGTCTTTGGATTGTTTGGAAACGACCTTTAACTTTTCCTAGATTGACAGAAAGCAACAATTGCTTCTCTGAGGTCACTGCTGATGTCTTTCTTCTTCAGCACATCTGTCTGTTTCAGACCAGCAAACTCCCCAAACCCCTGCTTTCCTAGAGGAGGTCCCATTTGGAGATTTTAAATATTTAACCTTTATTTATTCAGGTAATCTCATTGAGTCGCAAGGACTCATTTCCAAGAGAGACCTGTTTGAGAGCAGCTGGTGGGAGTTAAGGGCCTTGCTCAAGGGCCTAGAGTGGGGCAAATGAGGGTGGAGGCATTTTGATGTGTTGGTCCAGGGAGTTGAACCAGCGACCTTCCGATCACAGACTCACCTTCTCTAACCTCTGTGCCACCACTTCCCTGAGATGATCAGTTAATCAAGGAGATTTGATTGCATTTATTCCTAAGGGTGCAGATTAATCAAGATTTTTTTATTTGCAAATAAATGAATTATTTAATGATGTTTTACTCACTTAATGTTAGATTTGTTCAGATAATTTTTGAACCTGGTAAAGACCAGACAGTTTTTATTATATGTCCTTATACATAAAACCCCAGAATTGAAGAGGATTTTGTTTTTAATACCATCAATATAAAGTACCGTACCATCATTTTGTCCTGCAGACCTGTAAGGATCATTGTGTGTATGAATGAAACAATCAAAAGAGAATGGGATGGAAAACTAACTAAACTAACATGAGAAGTGATTACTGCACTGTTATTTGAACCCCTTCATTTATTGCAGCTACAGACACTAATATTCTGTCTGCACATTTGTGTTTATTGTTTACACATTTTTCTTTTACTCATGGCAATTTTTATTTGCGTTTTTCATGGCAGTGAACAGAAATGAGTGGACCCAAGCAAAACAGATGTCAGCTTGTTTAAAAAAAAAAGGAAAATGTAAAACCAGGCTGAAGCCACAGAGATGGCAGATAAGCTCAAGAGAGAATAATTTGAACAGGGGTTTATCGGTGTAAGCAGCTAGATGCATATTCTGTGTGTGAATGTGTGTATGTTTGTATGTGTGTGTGTCTCCCTGCTGTCTCATGTGATGACGTTTGGACCACGCCGCCCCGTCCTCTCATGAATGTTTGAGATCTTCAGGGCGATGGCGATGAGAGGACCCAGCACCACCTGCAGAAAGCACAAACACGGACCACTAAATATTTTAATCAAAGTTGACAGCGGGGCTTTGGAGATATTGTGGGTTGGTGGAAGAAGTGTGGACTTAACAGAACATCAGATCCTGTGCAGCAAGTTTATTCATCAGCTTTAACCTAAATACCCCCCCCAATAAAAATACTTACCGGTACTGTATTTTTCACTATATACAGTAAAGTATAAGCCAAACATTTTTTTTACATAAATTAGCATGCCTGCAACTTATACAGTTAAGCAACATATTTATGTTTTTCTTTCTTTCCATATTTATAAAATCCAATTTTTGGCTGAGATCTGACAATTTCATTCATTCTGACATGGAAAATATTGAACCCTACCAGTTTCAGCCACTAGAGGGCCCTAGAGTAATATGGCAACCCAAGTGTCTCATTAATAGGTAAAAGTGGCTATTAATGAGCCACTTGGCTTGCCATAACAAACCACCTTCATCACCATTGCTATAATTTTGAGCAGACAAATTTGTTAGGAAAATTTAGACTTAGACACGTTTGCTATGATGTCGAGCAAACAAATAATTGTTTTTAAGTGTTAATCTTGTTAAATTCTTGTTGAAGTCCTCCTCGCCACCATTTGGCAGCCATTTGATTTTTGGCACAACACCGGCCCACATTTCCAGGTAGTCAGCGGTGACGCAGATAGATGCGACTTAAAAGGTGCAGCAACTTATTTATGTTTTTGTTCCACTTTATTAGACACATTTGTACTTTTGTTGGATGTAACTGGGACCCTGTGTACAATTTTGTTCCACCTCATGTACCACGTGATGTGAATGTCAATAAAGAACCTTGAATCCCTTGAATTTGGGCTGATGCGACTTATACGGCGGTGCGACGTGTACGGCGGAAAGTACGGTAATTTCTCCCAGCAAATATCAAAGACTCTTTTTAAAAATAAATCTCAATGGCTAACGTAACTGTATTTAATGCAAGTTTTAGTGTATACATTTCCTACACAAGTTTCTGTTTTATTCTTGGAAGTTGTATTTTGGTGAATACAACAGATAGTGGCTAATATTAACGGTTATACCAACGTTTTTCCACTATTGTGCAAAGAAAAAGCAGTGAATAATTCAGGTCAGATGTCACGGTGATCCGAATGTTGAAATCAAATGCTATGTTTTGCTTCTAAACTCAATAAATCCAAATCTAGGATTCATCTGTTCATCACCTCTCTCAGCTAGTCGGTCAGTCTATTGTATTTCAAACGTGATGTTACAGTTTATTTACAAACTAATACATTTTCTTTAATGCTTAGTTATTTTTTCATAGGATTCACATATGTTTAAATGTCCCAGTGATGTGAAAATGTGTTTATAGGACTTATTCCTCCACTAACTGAATACCGGTAATATATTTCTGTTTATAAATGGTGTTTATAAAGATCTCTCTAATCGGGCTAAAAATTATGCATAATTGTGAATGTCTTGTTTTAAATTCATACATATGATACTGATAAACTGATTGATTAGAGGCTAGATAAAGACCTAAATGTGACGGTGAAGTCAGACTTCAGCTTTACAACAACCCTCCATAATGTTTAAAGTGCAACCAGTCCTAAATTCAATGACCACAAAATAACCAAGAGTTCCCAAACCTTCACAAGTCTACAAGTCAAACAGTTTGAACAATCTAAGTTTCAGTTGCACAACACAATCTTAAACAGTCACTTAGACAGATAGTTGCTAAACAGTCTCACTTAAAAGAATTATTGGAAAATGTTTCTTTAATAGCAGCCAGACTGATTGAATCCAGCATGTCTCTATGTTATAATAATAATAATAATAATAATAATAATAATAATAATAATAATAATAATAATAATAATAATAATAAAAATAATAATAATAATGAATTCAATTTATAATGCACTTTTCATTAGTGAAAATCTCAAAGTGCTACACACATTCATACACCGGTAGCGGCAGACTACCATGCAAGGTGCTTTCCAGTCCTACCTATGTTAGACGCAAACTGTCCAGAAGTAGTGGAACGTTCAAGAAGTACATCACACACACCATCACACACACCATCACACACACCATGTCACAGTGTTTGTACCTGAGTCTCTCTGCTGTGTCTCTCTGGGTCCTTTTCAAAGCTTTCAGCGTAAATGCGTATGGTGGCGCCCGTCCCTCCACCACTCCCGCTCATCCGAAACACAAGACGGGACGCATCAGTGAAGACAATCTTTAAACCCTAAAACAACAACAAAGAGACACCATTTTTTTAATTGATTGAACATTTTCAGAGGTTTTGAGACACAGAAATCAAAGTGATGTGAATTTGAATGGAAAAATTTCATTTTTCCAAGGAGTTGAATAATATTTTTGCACTGCAGTACATACACCTTTAATCTACCCCATACGTGTCAAACTCAAGGCCCGGGGGCTAAATGTGGCCCTCGTTGACATCTTATCTGGCTCCCACGATGTTATTGTAGTTGTAAAATACTTTTATCACTTTAATTTTTTCCAGTAATCTTTGATTATGATGTCAAAAGTGCAATAAGACCAATCAATCTCTTGATGAGGAACCATCAACCAAGAAAGGATGTGTTGGTTATCTTGACTTGAGTTAATGTGGAATGGTTGGGAAAATGATGTAAAAAAAAAAAAAAAAAGCCAAGGTTTATGTTTAAGAGAATGATCAAAATCAAATTGTTGAAATAATACATATGAATTAGTTTAATTTGATATGTCTTAGAAATTGAAAATTGGGAAGAGTTATTAATTTTGTTTTGTTATTTATAGATGATCGTTGTTTGAATTGATGGTTTGAATTGATAGTTTTTAAAAAGGGGCAGATATAATAAGATTTCTTCTTCTTTCTGCTACCTTTCATTTTATGTTTTTTGTTTTCATATAGTACCGGTATGTGAAACTGTTTTGTGTTTTATAGTTAAAATGAATAAATTAATAAAATAAAATAAACAAAAGAAAATAATGTAGATTCTGAAACCGGCCCTTAGTTTGAAAAAGGTTTTAATTTTGGCCCACTTTTGTAAGTGAGTTTGACACCACTGATCTACAAAGATACATGATCATATTGTACCAGTTTTTAAAATGTGTAGTAAAAGCAAATATACACTAGATGGCGCTAATAGCGTGTGTTTTGTAAAGTCAGAGCTGAATTCTTCCTCATGGCACAGTGTCCTGATGCATGCTCAGTAATCCAGGTAGATAAATCAAGAGTCAGGTCCTCTGGAAGGAGGACCCCTCCAGAGGACCTGACTCGTTAAACATGACACGGTGTATAAACATCCCTCATAGTATTGACTGTAAGGTGCCAGGAGGTCATACAGACCTAAAGTAACATGATTTATTAAGCTGTAGTTCCAAAATAATTTCAAAACGACAGTTTAACAAGTTAAAACAACTAGCAGCTGATTTTAATCTGGGCTTGTTGATATTAAAGTACAAGTTCAAACGAGTAAATTACAGTAGTGCTGTTTTTCCAGCTTCATCTCTTTTTTTACACCAGAATAAAGAAAGTATTGTTGTGGTAATGTTACCGGTACATGGACTGTACTGATGTAGCATCTTTCTATCCTGTCAAGATACTCAAAGCGCTTTACACTACAATCTGTGCCCTCATTTACCCATTCATGCAGCACTCTACTACATCTATACAGAGACTTATCAGTGCTTTATCACATTCATACATGGGACACACATTGGAGGCAGTGAGGGGTTCAGTGTCTTGCCCAGGGACACTTTGGCACGTGACTGCTGGTGGAATCAAACCCCCAACTCTTGCATTGGAGGACGACTCAGTCACAGCCGCCCATGAGGTGCCCATGATGAGACAAAAGACTACAGATCCGGCTAATTAACTAAAGACTCATGTACTGTTTGGCTTTTTTTTTAATGCTGTTAGTGTGTAGCGTATTTTTCGTTAATGCTTTTATTAGTTCATATCTTAGATCTTATTACTGTTTCTCGTTCACATTTTATTGTTGGGTGTAACTGGGACCCTGTGTACAAAATTTCGTTCCACCGCATGTATCACATGTGGTGCGAATGACAAATAAAGAAACTTTGATTCTGACTCTGGCGCCAACTTGAGAAATAAAAACGAATCTCATCACTTTTGTCTAATATTCAAGTGCCTACATATTCGATCGCATTAGAGTAAAAGAAGAGGTCAGGGTACAACGTAGCAGTATATGTTTTAAGGAAAAAAAGTCGTAAAAAATGTTATTGCCTTCATAATGGACACAAGTCCAACAAAGGCCTCTAAAACTGTGTTGTGAATTTACTGCTTGTTTCTAAAAGGAAAGTTCTCTTCAGATTTCCCCCCTCTCCTTTGACTCTCTTTCTTGAGAGGACGTGATCGTACATTTAAAGCGAGACAGGGATGATGAGAGACGTCCGCCTGTCTCTATCAGTGAAACTGCCAGCTCATCTCTAACAATAGAGTAGCAGCTATCAGAGGCCTGACCAATGTCTCCCTTCTGCTGCAGAGCTCAGAGGCCAAGAGTAGAAAACATTTCTAAATGGAGTGTCATATGTATGTGCCCCTACTTACAATGTTCCAATAAACTAATAGTATGTGGAAACAAAATGCAGGCTTAAATTGGAGGAAATGTTTCGATGGCATCAATGGGTGCGGTATCACAAAGAGGAAGTGGAGCATCCTCTGCTTAGTTGTCTTTGTTGAGCTAAAACTTGGAAAATCAAGGTTCAAAGAATCCTAATTGAATGGCTTCATAAACCTGAGTTAATATAAACCTGCTTGGCTAACTTGATGCAACTAACAATGGCTAAAATTCCCTGATGCATTTTCACACACATAATCCAGGTAGAAAAATCCAAAAAAGCTAAGTCTGGTCCTCTGGACATTCAAAAAACAAAACAAAACAAAGCAAAAAAAACAAAACTGTAGAAACGTTTCGTCTTTCGTCCGAAAGACTTCCTCAGTCTGAGAAGCTGTGTTCAGCTCAGTCTTATAAATAGCACCCTCCCACAGTGGATCAACCAGTTGGCTGATGACAGCCGAAACCAGCTGCTCACATGATCAAGGAGGACCATCAGCCTGACGATGGATCGTTAACACCCTGATGGTTGTTTGCTATTCACAGAGGGCTGAGTGATACTAGCAATAACAGCATTGTAAGAGGGGGACAGTTGAACCCGGAGGCCTCCACCTCTGTTTAATGATGGACGGTTTCTTTTCACAAAGATGGCCTCCTTTACTCCTCTCTCAAACCATTGTTCCTCTCTATCAAGGATGTGAACATCTTCATCCCTGAAAGAGTGACCGCTGGCCTGGAGATGAGTGTAGACCGCAGAGTCCTGACCTGATGATGTTGATCTTCTGTGCTGGGCCATCCTTTTGGCCAGTGGCTGTTTAGTTTCCCCGATGTAAGACTGATCACAGCCCTCCTGGCTAAAATTATTACATATTGCATAAAGGCATCCGAGATTAGCTTTATTTACGTAAGTAGACAAATTAAAGCCGACAGATGTTAAATGAGACAAGCACAAACCTATGCAAAAACAGAGTTCTTAAACCTGAAGGCTTAAATCCAGCCTACGTCTGTCTGATGTGCAAAAGAGCTAAATACATTTAGTGCTGTACGAAAGACAGCCGCGAAGCTGCCGTTCAACAACACAAGGCTTTGTCTTGTGAGTTTATATTTAAATATAAATGTCTCTGAGCGCCAGCGTGTCCCCGCCTTGCTGTGGAGAGGCTGCAAGTGAGATGACAGCTGATACAATTCTGTCCGGGGAGGAATGCGAGCTGTGAAAACATTCAGCGGGGCGACATGGTTGCTGTGGAGTTACGATTCCGAGGAGGCTGACTAACTAGATGTAGACCTGCTGCAGCCAAAAGCCACACCGTGGAACATTTTTCACCAGTGCAACCAGTCATTGAAACGTTCTGGTAATGTTTAGAGTGAAGCTGAGGGAGGACTTTGCTGGCAAATCCAACGGAACCCGTGAATAGGCTAAAACACACAGGGAGACTGTGCATGCATGTGGGCTGTCTGATATATACTCCTGCAAACCAAGACCCCGAAACAAAAACTTGTAGGGTCAGTGTTGGAGAGCCACTAGACAAATGATAGTAAACTCCTCTGAAGGCTACATAACATAAGTCTGGGCAAAACTAAGAAAGTATGGCAGCTATAAGTTCACACATTTGTGGGCAGAGCAGAGAGGCCAACTGGGTAAACTTCACAGAACATGTGGGAGGAAAGGAGGGTGACAGAAAGGTTACACTGACCCAACCGTTCAGAGTTTCTAGGGATATGTGCCTGCCGTTGGTGTTTGGACGTGTTTACGATATGAAACGAAAGATGGATGAAGACGTCCAAACAAGGAGCCGCTCACTAGGTGTTCTGGAGTGTTTTTTCAAGAGAAGGAGCAAATCAAGATGGGACACCTTGCAGCAGAACCAGATTTTAGAGTCACTTGTAGTTGAGTCAAAGCTTTGTTTCATAGGATGGATGTTGCTGCGGCGGCTGTGGGTCAGTGCCATGTTTACATAACCAAAATGAGCTCAAAACTGTTTTTTAAATGAGAAATTTAAAGACCGTGTAAAGTGAATTTCAATATTTTCTTAAATAAACATTATAAATGTCATAATTGTAATGTTGTAAATGAGTAAAAAGTCTCAAAATTGTAGCTCAATTAATTTTGGAGTTATAGATGAAACTGTGTATAAAGATATGTCTGTTTCAGGATTTTTTAGGCGTGGTTTAAACGGGACCGCGTTTCGTCACGCGGTCCTCATTAGTATAGCCCCCACCCCCTGCAGCTCCAGCCGTATAAATGCGTTCTTCGCCTCGGTGGAGCCGTTCACTCGCGAATCGCAGATAGCATCAGATAGCAATAGCATAGATATTTTGTTCATTGTTAGCTAGCTAATCAATTATGCCTCGTTCGTGCATCTTCCCTGGATGTCGCAATGGTCAGGGCACCCGTACAAATCATAACGTGTTTTTATACCGCGTGGTTTTATACCGAGTATCTGTAATGCCTGGATAGGTCAATGGATAAAGCGCTTGCCTTCCGTCCCAAACCCCACGGGTTCAATTCCCGCATGGTACAACTCTTTTTATTTTATTTTATTCATTCCAGATTAAAAACACACAAGAAAACTATTTACAAAAACAGCGTAACTCTTGGAAAAAGTAGCTGCTGTTACAGACAGAACTCAGATAAAAACAGAGCAGGTTTACTGGCTCTGCTGTCTGCCTCTCCACACAGTCAGCTCAGGGGGCAGGACACGAGCGCAGCTGCGCTGAAACCACGCCCACGCACTGACACGCCCCCAGCGTTCCAGGGCAAGGCAAAATCATGTTTTTTCATGATTTTTGAGACTTAATTTTATAAGGTAAACAATGTTTTTAATCAGTCAGATTTATATGGGTGATTAATAACACATATTTATGCCATGTGACAAACTAAAAACACACATTTAATTTCACTTTACACGGTCTTTAAATAGTATACAAAAGAATGCTAATTTTTTTGCGCACGCGATTCTCATCCTGTAGTTTTTAATATTTCAACAGTTTAGGAATCAAAAGTTTCAGCTCTTTAAGGACAGTCCTGCTTTGACTTTTGCTGTTGGTGTAACTTTAGCTTTTTGAAATATTTAGCCTTTAATGCCATTTTTTCCCCCATAGAACTGAACTCATTTTACATCCTGCAAATCTTTATACAGTATCCGTTTCCAACCTTTTACTGCTCCTTTCACATTTTGTTCTGGTTCAGCTTCTTTCAGCTTCCTTGTGCAAATTTAAACATTTTTTCCAGCTACTTTCAGCTGTTGCTTTCAGATTAATTCTACTAAGTACAACTTTTTGTGCTTCTTCTAATGTCTTTCTGCTAATTTCGGCTTATTTTGCTTATTTATTATTCAGCTTATTTATGCAAGTTTGAGCTTTTTCTGTTATTTCAGCTAGCTGTTTTATGCTAATTTTAGCCTTTTCAGCTAATTAAACTTTTTTTTCACTCATTTAAACTTTTCCGGACTAATTCAGCAAAAAAAAAAAAAAAGTGCTCTTACCACTACTTTTCAGCTGATTTAGTTTTTGTTGTTGTTGCAAATTTCAGCTTTTTAAAGATCATTTCCACTTTTTTGTGCTGATTTCTGCTTCTTTCAGCGTAATTGGGCAACCATGTGTTCCTTCTTTCAGGGCGGCCGTGGTGTAGTGGTAATGGCAGTCGTCCCCCGATCGGAAGGTTGGCGGTTCAAATCCCAGTTCCCCACACCATGTGTCGTTGTGTCCTTGGGCAAGACACTTAACCCCGAGTTGCTCCCAGTAGGACTGGAAAGCGCCTTGCATGGCAGTCTGCCGCTACCGGTGTATGAATGTGTGTATGAATGGGTGGATGGTTGGTATTGTAAAGCACTTTGGGGCCCCTCATATGGGGACTGGAAAGCGCTATATAAATAAGCTCCATTTACCATTCTTCTGCTAATTTAAGCTTGTTATACCTTTTCAGCTACCTTTTTAGCATATTTTTGCCTAATTTCAGCGGTTTTCAGATAAATTCATGTCTTTCTTGATCATTTCAGCTTGTCATGCTCCTTTCAGCTTTTATCAGCTAGTTTCAGCTTTTTCTGCAATTTAAACTATTATTTAGCTGCTTTGTGCTAATTTGCGCTTTTTCAGTTAATTCCACTTTTTTTTTAGCTTGTTTCAGTAATTTCTGGTCCTTTTGATTCTTTCTGTCTTTTCAGCTGCTTTTCAGCTTATGCTGATTTCAGCAGGTTTTTGTTGTTGTTGCTAATTTCTTACTTTTTTGTGCTCGTTTCTGTTTCTTTCAGCCTACTTGGGCAAACATTCTTTCTGTTTTCTTCTGTTAATTTAGGCTTGTTCTTCAAGTTCAGCTAGATTTCAGCATGTTATTTTAGCTAATTACAGCTTTTTTAAACAAGTTATTCTGCAATAAGCAAGAATCTGTTGGAATCCTGGCAGAAACCAATGCAGACATGTTCGTGTTTTTGATTTTCTACATCTGCCTTATAATCTGCCTGTTTTGCTACTTTGATATCTTTGTTTTAACGTGTTAAAAAAAAAAAAAAACTGTATTTCTTTCTTATGATTGTCTATTGTTGCCGTTGTCATCATTATTTGTTTGTAACCATGTCTCTCTTGTAGATGAGTCCCCAAGGCTCAATGGGATGAACCTGCCTAAATAAAGGTTGAATGAAAAAGCCTTCACATTACATTTTTGCAGGAAATACAATTTATGTATTTTAATTTAGTAAAAAGCTTGATTGGTTGATTGATAGCTAAAACTTAATTTAAAGCTACTGATAGTAACACTGTGTTTTACTCCAAACACATTAAAACTTCTACTCTTTGTCTTCCCTTTTAATAAAAGAAAAGGTAAAGATAATCATGAATTATCACTATTAACAGAACAGTATAAACAGGTGTCATACTGTTGTAGTTAAGCAGACTTCACTTTTGGCTTGAATCTCAAGCTTTGTGCATGCTAAACCTGAAATATTGTTCTTAAAAACCATACTAAATCAAATAATGACACGTGTTTGTTTAAACGTTTCCATAATTTGGATGAATTAGTGTGAACTGACTGGCCCAGACTAACTCTGAATTCTACTTTGTCAACTACATGCTTTAGTCATTAGGTAACACCTAACCAAACAATACAGTGCTTAAACTTCATCATTTTTGGTACCTTAACTTAACTAAACACTAAGCGGGATAGAATTTGGGAAAGGAATCAACATCTGAAAGGAATTAGAAGGGAAATAAATTGAAGTCCTAAAAATAAACATCTCGTTTCTTAATCCATCACTTCTTTACTGCTCCGAAATTTTACTCTAGAAGTTGTTTATAATGTAACTTTTGCACTAAAACCCAAATGTCATTGAATTAACTGGTGCATCACACCATCAATGTGCTTTGTAACTATCTAGACACTAAAGGTTTTCACAAAAACCTGAGACTGAGCCAGCAGAAAAAATAAACAGAACAGACCAGGACTAAATTAGACAATTTCAGACTCACACTCATTCCTGCAATGCTGCAGTTTATTGATTTCCAAAAAGCAATAAGCTAACTGTGATGTCTACTCATATTGCTGTGAACTTCATTGTTGTAACTTAAATGCTAATGTTGATTTGAGAATTTTGAAGCTATTTCTTAAAATGCATCTTTCATGTCCATGTCAAAAATAAATAAAAATATATAATATATATATAATATATATATATATATATATATATATATATATATATATATATATATATATATATATATATATATACCGTATTCTCCGGCGTATAAGTCGCACCTTTTTACACCTTTTTGCCTACATTTCTAAGCCCTGCGACTTATAGGCCGGTGCGACTTATACGTCGATTTTTCCAACATTTTGGTCATAATGTGACTTTGGTCAAAAGCTCCAAAAATGGTGCAGTACCAGTTTCGGCCGCTATGGGCGCTAAGAAACCCTTTATAGTACCTACACTGTTGACATCTGCCTGGTCCAAAAATGGTGCAGTGACACAGAAGATGAAGACTTCAAAGGTTTTGAATAAATAAATAAAAGCCATAAAATAAATACAGTATCTGTTTCTGTCATCATTTTAAACTGAGACACGTTTTTTACTGTAATGTCAGCTAATAAAAATATATTTTTATGTGTTTATCTTTAAAGATAAATGATGAAAGACACAAAATATAAAAAAAATAATGTTCATTTATTAAAGAAAAGTTCAACAAAGTCCTTCCAAACAATTTGGCAGCCAGTCCAAAATAATGTTCATTTATTAATTAAGACACAGAAGATGAAGACTTCAAAGGTTTTGAATAAATAAATAAAAGCCATAAAATAAATACAGTATCTGTTTCTGTCATCATTTTAAACTGAGACACGTTTTTTACTGTGATGTCAGCTAATAAAAATATATTTCTATGTGTTTATCTTTAAAGATAAATGATGAAAGACACAAAATATAAAAAAATAATGTTCATTTATTAATGAAAAGTTCAACAAAGTCCTTCCAAACAATTTGGCAGCCAGTCCATTTTGGGCAAAACACCAGCTCACGTGAGGTGCGACCTATAGGCCGGTGCGACTTATAGGCCGGTGCGACCTATACGTTGATTTTTCCATTTAATTGGGCATATTTGGTTGGTGCGACTTATACTCCGGTGCGACTTATAGGCCGACGAATACGGTATATATATATGTATATATATGTATGTATATATATATATATATATATATATATATATATATATATATATATATATATGTAT